>VUQR01019591.1:17481-44033 GCA_015108515.1 Hemichromis elongatus
CAGGCTGCAGACACACACACACACACACACACACACACACACACACACACACACACACCAGCCCTTGTAAATCTTTCCCTGGCTCTGTGCCAGGGTAGCTTCCTAAACACGAGCGTCACTTTTACAGTAAGAGCTGTTACATTCCGGAAATCTCCTGCTGACACGTCGCCACTATGACTTCTTCCAAAAGCTCCTCATCTGAAACTAACTAACTAACTAACTAACTAACTAACTAAAGATTCATGTCAAGGTCTGCTGGCGAGAGTGTAAACAGTCTGTGTGCAAATGAAGAGTCCTTTTTCAAAAAGTACTGGCACAAGTTCAGCGCTCAATATCTCTATACAGACTCAGATGTGTGAAAGTATTATTTGTATCCACGAGGAGTACAAAGACGGTTCAGAGACAGGCTGGATGCATTTCCAGCCCGGCTTGTAAACAGGTTATGGAAAGTTTTTAATAAGCTGTCACTGAACCTTAGAAAAGCATGATGGATGGGTCCACACCTACCGTGCCTCCTAAGATGAGAGGGAGACAGAAGTATCTGTCCAAACCGCCTGTCGAGGCTTGTTTAGCTTTATTCATTTCAAGACTTTCATGAGCTGAGGCACTGTTGGCTTTCAGATGCCATCATTTGGCTTTTCATAGACTGGAGTCACTTCCTGTGGCTTCCTTTGATTATCCACTAAAAAAATGAGAAATATTGGAGTTTGGCTGCCTTAAACAAACAAAGCCAAGGAAGCAAAGTTCAGCCTCCCTTATACTCCAAACCATTCACAACATGTTTGGACTTAAAGCATCACGTGTGCGTGGACTACACTGAAGCTCACTATAATATTGCTCTACAACCGGATTCACTTGTGGATGTTGGTTAAGAAAACATAATGTGTAGCTGAAGAGATGAGCTATAGGGACATCGTGCAAAGTCACATGAGATTAAAAACATTCATATTCAGACAGTCGGACAGGTGTAAGAGCAAGCAAAGGTTTATCGAGGTCGTCTAAACCAAACGCAGGCGGAGGCGGGGCTGAGATGTTACTGCATGGGAGGGATGTGAGAAAACAGCAGCCGCTCAAAGGAGGACAGACCACGATGGATGCTTTCAAGTGCACGTTGGGTCACGACGTTAAAGCATCTGGACTTCTTTTTATTCATCTTTTAATTAGTGTGAAATGACGGTCGTCAGCGCTACCCCTCAGCCTTCTAGTACACACACACACACACACAGCGATGTTACCAATTTTAAACTTTATCGCACTCAAACCTGCGCGTCCACAATGCCTGCACACCAGCATGGTGAACACCATAGTGAGGGTTAAATAAACCAACCCAACACTGTCTGAAGCCAGAGCCTCCCTTTAGCCGACACGCTCAGGAAACACGTCCTCAGCTGTGTGCTGTCCCTGTGAAAGCAACAGTCTTACACTGGTGTGAAAATGTGTTTGCCCCTTTCTGACCTCCTATTTTTTGCAGGCTGCTCAGATCAACCAGCTGTGATCTGAGCATAGTCGAGCAGAGCTGGGCGGAGTGTAGACGAGCAAATAGCATGTGACAAACGTTAGGACAATCTGTCCTCGTTTTGGCGAGGTTTAAATCACCAAACGCGGGTATCAGGTTCAAAAATACCAGCTCTGTTAGGATCTTATTGAGAACTTGAAACATGGCCTCTTACAGTCCATGAGGTCACTTGTGTCTACGTCACCCTCCCGGTGACAGATATTCTGTTCTGACTGAACGATGTTTGCAGTTTTAGACTCTTTCAGCTCATGATTTTGGTTTTTCACACGGCCACCTGGTTTCCAGGTTTCCAGCTGCTGTTAGGAGCAACCAGCACACGGACAGTTTGCAGTTTTGTTTGTGTGGTGGAACGTTCAGCAGCTACAGACAGAAATTTCTCTCAGAGAGAGCAAACCACTCCCACGAGCAGCACTGCCAACTACGCCTGCATTTTAATAACCGTTGGAGTCACATCAGTAAGGACTGGATGAATTCATCATGTAAGAATCAGGCCGGAGCAAAGTTCTGTTCCAAAGGCCTGATCACAACGAGTGGGACGCGTTCAACACATATCCGTTCATAGATAACACCAACAATCGGCCCAAGAACCGCTGCACACCACGCTGTGATCAGGAAAGAAACAGGGGTTAAAAACAGACACATATGGCTCGGTGAGCACCAACTGGAGTTCAAATAAATGATCCATCAGTCAACAACTGCGGGCGTGTAGAAACCCATTATTTAGTGCCAAACACTGATGATGAGCGCACACACAGTCATGCGTATAGAAGATGCTTAAAGCATACCAGTGGTGCTGTGTGCGTGGATCTGAACAGACAATATGCTCGACTGTGTTCGCCATCTTCAGTGTCGAGTGCTCTCGCGTTCAGGAGTTTTAGATTTGACTTGGAAATGAAGCATAACAAAGACCCACCGAGAGCTTCACTTGAGAAGCTGTTTTAAATTCTGATGCCTTCCAGATTAGTGTGGTGTGATCTGGACTGCACGGCCCAGCGGACAATCACTCAGAGGGCAGCAGTAGTGGCAACATCTGGCCTTGGTTTGACCCTGACACAAAGCATACTGTGCTATTACAAGTAGCAGCCAAGGACCAACCTGGCAACACGACGTCTTTTCAGCCCACGTGACAAGACAGCACATCTTCTCCCTCCCCACCACAGATCACCGATGACATGTGGAGAGCAAATGTACTTGTGGAATGGAGTCATCATTTCAGTCATCACTAACTATTCGATTGGTTAACGTCTAGTACAGAAATGTTGCAGTTAAATATGTTTTAGAGCCTTGTGAGTCTCTAATTCTGCATTTAGAAATGATGACAGCCAAAGTGCTGCAAACAAAGCAAACCAATGACACTCCAGTTGTCACTGGTTTGTCATTGGTTACTCAGAAATGAGCACTACCAATAAATTAGCTTGTATGTAGCTAGCTAGCTAGTTAGCAGGCACAAAATGGTTTTTATAAAGCGTATCCTTGACAATCAACCATCAAGACTGAGGTGTGAACAAAATGTGCACTGAGATGGGTAGAGTGCCATGTCTCCATTAATCTGGTTGCCTGTCCTTACCAATACTCCCAGCCTGAGATGGGAACACAGCTTTGTGCCCACAGTAGGAAGCAGTGGTATGCTTTGCATTACATTTACATTATCGTGTCATTACTCATCGCAGATGAAGCTGGTTAAGGGTCACCGTAACTATCCAATGAAAAACACGTCCATGACGTTTTCTAGTTACATCACAGTCAGCGCAAACAAGGATTCTACAAAAACACTGTTTGAATAGTTCAGCTGTGTTTTCTTATGCTGTAGAAGATGTGGCAAAAGTTTGGATGAATCATAACTAGCGTGTAGACCTGAACTTTAACACCGCATGTTAAATCATACCAATAAACATAAAGGCGCCTTTTTAACCAGCGTTTATGTTGTTGCAGTCAGTGGTACATGCAGGCAGAAGTCAAGCATTAACATTAGAGGTTGGCACAATGGCTGCATTCTCATCTCTGTATATGTGCCTGAACACTGAAGAGCCTGAATGTTTCTGGAGGCTTTTGGAAGGTCACAACACACAGAAACATCAAAGCTCTCCTTTAAAAATGTTCACAGTCCGTGTACTTCACTTTGCACCGCGTGCTGGCAAACCCATGCAAACTCACTCTTATAAATGGCTGGAAAATACTGAAAGTGTGAAATTACCGGACGACTGACTAATAATGAAACTAGAACAAAGCACAGACACCGAGAGACGAGAGTTATATTGAGAAATCTTTGTAGGCGTTTTGCCAGCAACAAACTGTACATCTGACATGCTGAGTCATAAAAATTACACACGCATTCGCTTGTTGCTTGATTTCACTTTCTTGCAAAAGCGTATTTGAGGAAGCATCAGGCTGTGGCTAATTTAAGACACAAAGGGTGTGTAAATAAGAGAAAAAGGACTTGAATTCTAGCGAAGAAGGAACCATGGGTTCAATGAGCCGCACCATGATGGAGTATACCCCCCACCATCACCACCACCACCATGGCGATAGCAACAACGAAGGAGTGATGGACACTGAGGGGTGTGCTGATCAGCTAGGCCAGTGTCAGACAAACAGCCCTGTTCAGCTCTACAATATAAGACAAATGAACAGCAGACTAGTCTAAAGAAGTCATGCAAAGACCCAGAGGAAGGACTACTTCAGGATATTGTACTCTATAGTAATACTTGTATTGGTTTACGTGTTCACTTGTTCATTTTTGGAAGGAGACACAAATCCCTGTGTGAGGGCATCAAGTCGTCCACTGCAAAAACTCAACCGTGCACCGTGGACGACTGTCTGTCGCAGCACTAACACGCAGACAACCATTCACACCTTTACAGTTACCAGTTAACCTGAGCCCACTAACTGCACGTCTTTGGACCGCTGCAGGAAGCCGGAGAGAAGCCACGCAAACTCCACACAGAAGGACTCTGGCCTGATGGTGGAACTGAACCCTGGACCTTCTTGCTGTGAGCCGACAGTGCTAAGCACCACGCTGCAGGTCTAATTTATGTTAATAAAATATTAGTGTTGTGTTTTCATACCTGGCGATTAAAGTTTCCAGACCGACTTTAGCCTTCCAAGCATGACGTCAGCATAAAACAAATGAGCTTTTTGTACCAGGCTGTAAGCATCCCCGTGTCTCTGCAGCCTCCTGATGGATGAATAGATGGGCGGGGATGCTTCTTTTTTCTGTTTCCTTTTTAAACATAGTGCCAATCAGTCAACTGAAGGTGCTTCGTTGTAATGTAAAAATCTTACAATAATCCAAAGAAAACCCCCAAATAATCAGACCACTCCTACGAGCAAGCATTTGGTGACAGTGGGAAGGAAAAACTCCCTTTTAACATGAAGAACCCTCCAGGGTCAGGGAGGGTCAGCCATCTGTCACTTGTTGTGAGAGGAGGGGGAGTATGGTAGGATCTATGATTGTAAAAACTCAGACCAAAGAGGAATATAGTTGTGATCAATAAATAAACAAAGACGATAAACGAGGAATAAGTAGAATCATTAAAAGTACTAAAGTATTATACAACAGCTCTGCTGTTCGAGAGCAACGACAGGTCGTCCACATCATATTATTATGTTTTTGCTGTCAACCTGAGAGTGGCCTCGGCAGTCTCTCTTATGCAACACATATACTGAGCGTTGTATCTGAAGCATTATATAACTTAGTCCAATGCTGTAGTTACATCGCAACCTCTCTGCTTTGGTCTTCTTCCGCTTCTGCCTGGGTAGAAAAAAACGGAGTCAATACACCTGCCACGTCTAAAAAGTGTCAGGAAGAAGAAGAAACCCTGCTGATTTTGGCCAGAGTCAGTCACTAAATGTGTTCCGACTGTGACACAGAATCCCGTCTGATGTAAGGGACGGCCCTTGGCCATTAGCCACGCTCTGTGGCCTGTGGACAAGCAACACAGGACATGAGCAAGGAGCCACACAGGAACCGGCGAAACAGTTCCCCGTTGATGTTCCTCATCAACAACTTGGAAAGCGTTTTGACCCAAAGCACCACTAGGACCACACATGCACAGGCGTGAGAAAAGAGAGCCGTGGAGGAACAGGCCCTCCCACAGTGAGAACACACCCCTCTGTGGCACAACCAATCGGCTCACACTTCCAACTCAAACAAGGCGCTCGGCTCGGGCGCCGCCTCCTCCCCGCCCAGCAGGAAATAATGAAAGGCCGCCTGGCGTCGCACCTCGGGCTCCTGTCTTAGGGCACTCCTTTGAACCACATGAATGGTCAGGTGTCAGATTTTGCTAGTGTTGGTGAAAACAAGCGGGGATTTCTCACCTTTTTCAGACAGGCTGAGCAGGTAAAGTGAGAGGAATGAAGGCTGGGCAGATAAAACAGATGCATCCGAGAGCTATGAGGTCGCTCAGCTGACAAGTGGAAATTCCCTCGTTGATTGAATGACATGCAAGGACAATAGCACTGCTTCCATCCAAGTTTCAGTCATTTGACACCCAAGAATTGAAGTTACTGCTCGGGAATGACCACGTCAGCTGCCTGTCTAAGGTGTTGTGTCTTTAAGGTTTGTAAATAGTGCCATACTACCGGAAAGTCAGGATTCAAGGCTTATAGTTGAGATGTCACAAATTTAAAAAAGAAACACGTTTAGATTCATGTACAACAAACGTCAGTGTCTTAGTGTAACTCTGCTGCTGTGCTAACCTGCTGCTTCAGCCCCAGGAGGAGAACCCCCACAACAGGACACGTCTCACCCCTACCTGCACCTGCATCACATCTCCGCTCTGCCTCACACACAGCCTGCCTGGCATCTCTCTCACGACAGACGTGGCGGGTTAATTGTTTATGGCGGGAGGGCTGGGTCGATAGCAGCGGATCCTGTTACTTTCCACTGATGCGAGTTCATGGAGGAAGGCACACAGGCAGGTAAACAAACCCGGGTGAGGTGAGTGCATGGGGCATGGCGCGCGCTCATACACATCCACCTATACAGGCACTCCTGTAAACAAGCTAAGCCTTAATGACATCAAATCTGCATGAAGTCAATGCAAACAAACTGAGTTCAGAGTCGTCTGCTGTGGTCCAGTTCCACTCACCATCTCCTCTGTGTGTACAGCAGGTGGGTGCGGATCCTTCAGCTGTTTCTTTTTCTTCATGATTCAATGTTACAAGCATCCTCTTTCCTCAGAAGGTGGTCACAGTGACCAAATCACACAAAAACACCCACACTGTGGTCTGGCTCCATCTGACGCCATCCTCTGACTGAGCAGCAGCTTCAAGTGCTAATTCCTGGCTCTCGCTGTGTCCTCATAGTGACAGATTTACAGTTCCCGCTACTCTCTCCTTCTGTGTGTGTGTGTGTGTCTCTGGTCCTACAAAAAATGGGTGTATCTCCCTGAAAAGGGTGAAAAAATGTGAGCAAAGAGGAGGAAGCACACACCCACGTGGAAGCTCCACTTTCCCTGCCTCTCTTTCACTCTCACTGTCAGCATTTCCTAGACTGCAGGATGCACCCTGAGGCAGCTCGACTGTGACTAATAGTGCGTTAGATATTTGTGTTCTCTGTCCAGACACCTGGACAGAGTCCCAGCGACGTTAGACGACACATACTGTACGGGACTTGACTGCACGGGGGGGAACTGAACCGATAATGCCGGCAGCGTTAGCGGCGTGCTCAGCCTGTTGAGCTACACACAGCGGGACCACACACAAGCCCCCTTCAGCTGTGTAGTAGTCAAACAACTCCCAGCTCTTCTTGTGCTCCGCTAGTCCCCGACATATGAACTGAATGGTAAACAGCAGGAGAATGAAAGCAGTCGAGGGACTCTATAAAAAGAGTCGCCGTCTCCATGGCAATGCCAGAGGCAAAGAACCCCCCCACCACCCCAATCCTTTCTGTACACATAAGGAATTGTGGGAAAGCGGATATGGGCCACATAACCTCTCTGTCGGGTACCGGGCACACTCAGTCAGGCTCATCTACACATAACACGCTATCGCCACATGCAGGTCAGAGGTCAAGGTCAGGACACCAGTTTGACTTGGCATGAACGAAATTGTTACAGACACAAATCAAACTTGTAAAACTGATTCCGACCCGACACTGTTCACGGGACTTTAGTGTTGCAGACAAATATCCAAGAAGGCGACAAAATGGACAGTTGTGCTAACGTCGTATAACACGGCATGTTTTTTGTTTTTTGCCTTGTCTCGTGTAAATGGTGAAAGTGAACTAAAGCTATATCCACTATATATTGGATATAAACTATGGATATCGGAACTATGTTCTGTTACATGCTCATTCACTCAGTCGGGACCCATCGTGAGAAAAACCGCCCGCCTGGCATCCAGTTCAGTTCCAAATGTGTGTCCCTTTAACCAGCCACAGCTTCCTGTGTCCAGGAGTAAACATAAATACAGCTGCTGAGAGAAGGTGAGAGCAGGAGCACATGTGCTGTGTCTCCATTCAGAGAGCGTGATCCATGACTACAAACACACACGGCTGGGTCATGGAGAGAGAGAGAAGGTGCACACGTGTGGCCTGAGCGATGGGCGGGTTTCTCACTAATTAGGCTGAACTCTAGTTTAACTCCGGCAGAGATTCACCTTCTGACAGAATAAGGCCTGTGTTCACACATGCACACATACAGGAGAGCAAAAACAAAACTGAAGAACTGCAATGTCCAAGTGCCAGCTCGACACGATGAAGACGTAAAGCTGCCAGTCGCCTTCCTGTCTCCACCTCTGTAGAAAGGAGGCACTGTCTCCAACTTCGGCTTCCATCGGTTGTTTTCCCAATAATACAATTACTAGGGCAGTCAGCGTTAATCGTGTTAAAATGGCGTTAATGCAAAACCTGCGTTAATGCGCGAAATCTCCGTTAACGATTTAACTCTGATCAGCCTTGTGTGGGGCTAGATGGCGCTAACGCGTTAATCGAGCTAGCGCGGGTAGCTCTGATTAAAGCGTTAGCGCCTATTAATTACATTTAGGTTTAGTTCCCCGGGATGAGCGGGTGCCCATAGGTCATAGCGCTGAGAGCAGCTGGGAAAGGTTCGAATCCGAGCCGCGGCTCTGGGCTGCATGTCTCCCCCTCTGGCTCTCTCCCTCTGCTTTCCTTTAGAAGCAAGACAACCGCAAGGTGGATGATGCTGAATGAATGAATGAACCATTTCTGGTTCTATATTATCATCCCTGGAGTAATAATAATAATAAGGGATTGCATTTATATAGCGCCTTTCTAGACACCCAAAGCGCTTTACAATTCCACTATTCATTCACTCTCACATTCACACACTGGTGGAGGCAAGCTACAGACATAGCCACAGCTGCCCTGGGGCAGACTGACAGAAGCGAGGCTGCCATATCGCGCCATCGGCCCCTCTGGTGACGAATAGTTCAAAATGATCTCTCTACATTGTGCATTTGGCCTCGATGCAGCCCCTCAGACCAGCCTCGATCTGAGGAAGCCCCTTTGCCTGCTCTGCAAACATATATGCACCAGAGTGTTTCCTGTCATAAACCATCCACAGTCTTTGTATAAAGAGTCAGCTGTGTTACTAGTGCGATCCATCATGTGATGGTGTCACGACAGCCTCGACACCAATGAGTTTACAGTGTGAACGACACACTGTTTCAAACAGCTACACAGACACGGCTACACTACCTTTGGCATCTTTACCCAGTACTGATGGGTCGGAGGACACTGATCCCAGCTGCACACCTTTGTGACCATACGTGGAAGGATGTGACTCAGTCTGTCCTAAGCCAAACACACTCATGGCCTGTTTTTCACTGGTAGCTTCCACTAAAGCAGACGTGCAATCAGGGTATCAATATTAGCAGCCGCTCAGTCACAGCTAATGTGACGAACATGTGAATCTATCAACAATTGTAATAAAACACACACAACTATGACAAGGGTCATTCTACACATTAGCCATGATTGTTTTGGTCTTTGATGATAACAATACCAGAACAGTATAGTAGTACTATATAGTAGTACTAGAACAGTATAGTACTTTTAGAATATGATGATACTCCTACTAAAGTAAAAGTTCAAGAAGTTTATGTGATTTGGTTTGATGTCACAGGTAGCAGCAGTCCTGAGTACTTCATCCACTGCTCCATCCACACATGGAAAGAAAGTTCATCAGAGTTTTGAGTCTTCACAGTGGCCTAATTACATGAAAACAAGCTGCGTAACCCTGGAAAGTAGAGACAGGACAATAAATCACACACAGTCCAACACTCACAGGAGAAATGCTGGAGGATGCTCGCTGTTTCCACGCTCCGCTCAGCCCTTCTCCCTTCAGCCGCTCTGCCACACACTGCCACAAGAAAGTGTGTGCACTATCATTCATAGTGCAACACTACTAAAAGTGTCATCATACTGTCTGTGACTCAACAGGCCAACCCCCCCATCTATCCCCAAATCCCTCCCATCCAGTGTATCTGTCTGCACTCAGGAGGAAAGTGTTTAAATGGCTGAGCTGTACGCACACTGCAGACAAATGCTTCGTTCTCAAATGACAGAACTCTACATGAAAACATGCCTGGGGTTTACCCTGACACAGTGCAGGCCGCACACACACACACACCACCCAGTGTGTGTGTGTGTGTGTGTGTGCGTGTGACAGGTGTGAGTACACAGAAGAAAGCGACTCGAAGATCCGGAATTCAGAGAGATGTTTCGATGGTGGGAAGTCGTAAATGATGCAGACTCGATGTGATCACCATCCCACACCACGGCTAACCCTTTGAGTGTGTGTACACACTGTTTGTCCAGCCAGCCCTGTGCTTACTTTCAACCTTCACCCAGTTCTGCGTCATCACAGTTCAGCTTCCATGGCTTTCCTGACCCTTATATTGAAATGAAAGCATTCCGAGGTGTTAGCCCACTGATGTGTCGGTCACAGAACAGTCAGCTGTCTGTTGTCACACCTACATTAATCTGATGGCGGCGAACGGTGACGTTTACGTTAATCCCACATTCACAGTGGATCAACAACAACATGTGTGTGACCACTCGCAGCCAGCAACCGTCTTCACAGCGCATCGAGATGCTGATCAAATTCAATAAGGCTGAATCGGTCTGCTATCGATTAGCGCTCAGCAGGGTAACAGAATCAAGTTGGCATTTACATGAAATCTATTTGTGATAATACACAATGATGAACTCACAAAATTCATACCAACCTCGCAAATTCATACAGTTACTGCAGGAGGGCAATTTAACTGCCAAAAGACACACGTGCTCAGTCAACCTGCTTTTTTATAGAATATAAGAAAGTCAAGAACACCATCGCAAAGAGAAGACGAGCTGTGCTCATTGGCACAGTGTGATCCAGATTTATTGCAACGTGTTAGCAACATTTTTTAAATGAGTCTGCATTTATTGTTTGGTCCAGTAAGTACGTTTAAATCGGGCAAACTCTTTAAATAGCAGCCGTGGGTGTGGTTAGTTAGTTAGTTTTTTAGGTGATTTGATGAGAAGTTACAGTAGGAGGTTAGTATGTCACAAAGTTTGCATCTATGATTTAAATATTCTCCTCCTTATATTTTACACCTTGACAAAGGAACTCCCAGAAATGGATATGCAACCTTACACAATCTTGTCACTGTGCTCTCTTTGTAAACACTGGAAGTACTTTTATTCACCCCAAAACCCAGTTTGTACTAGTACACATTAGTAAATCTGGCCGTTAAAGTACAATCGGTGTTTAGGGTGTTCTTCTACCAGCCAAAATAAACATTTTATATAAATACAGTGAATCATTCATGAACTTTTCAGACCTGGAAGATGGGTCCATCTTTTATGCTGTTTACTTTGAACAAATACAGTCCCAGACAGTGTTAGCCGCTACAGCTAATATCTCAGCCCAGGCTGCTTTTCAATGCTGTTCAATGTGCTAATTTAGCATTAGCATGAGCCTCACGTAGCGTTTATCATCCTTACTGCCACTGTTAGCAGAGTCAGGGCACAGCTGATTTTTTAAACCTTTTTTCCAACCATTAGGCCTTAAACTTCACAGTGAAAGTGTATATTACAACAGATGGACGATATATTTTCTGGCAGTTATAAATAATATCTCTAATTATACAAATGTAATCTCTAGGATTACTTGCACTTGTCAGATTGTTTAGGTGAAGGGAGCTATGGAACACATCAAGAATAGTTAATAGTTGATTTGGAGCACGTTTAAAACCTTGTGTTTTATATATCCATATTTATGTTGTTCCTAATAATCACCATAATAGCGCTGGTCCAGGATCAGCATTGGAATTTGTAGGAAACTAAAAAGAAAAAGACCTTTGTTAATATAAAATTCTCTTCTGGAACAAATGATGACACTTACGGGTGTTTTCATATTAATTTAATAAAAAAATACATTATAAACTTGAGTTTTATGTTAGCAAATTTAGGTTATTCGGGTCAGTTTTCTTATGATAGTTTCAGTAGCATTAGCTAACTTTGTGGCTAAGGCTAACAAACAACATTAGCTGCAATGCTGATTTAGGACAAACGATGACGTAGGAACAAAACCAACACGGGGATATGGGATCGTATGGTTTTAAACCCTCTATATGTTTAACCACAGACCTTAACCAGCTCTCAGACGCTCTGACCAGCGTGCATGGGAACAAACTGCAGTGACACAGATTAGTGGACACGTTTGCTTTTGTCCTGGCTGGTGTGGATAACTCACTGCTGCTTTTGCAACATGCTGCCTGCTCTGTCTTGTCAGTGTCGACTTTACCACGTATGAGTTTGTTTATTTCGCTGTGCAAGAAAATAAATGTGTGGCACTGAGGACGTGTGAATAGTGGCAACTGTGTGAGCTTTGTGTTCAGTTTGCAAGAAACCGCACACCTATGCTTCACTGCAGAAAGGACCTACATATGTCACATGTTAGGCTAAAGCAGCAAAGGCTCTACTACACTGGACGCATGCATGATTCTGTGATTTACTAATCAGATTCCAACTTCACCAACAACCCAAGATAAATTTTAAAGCTTCAAATACAATGACACACTTCCTTTCTTTCGCTTTATCTGTTCCCATCAGGGTAAACATTAACTAAAACAAGCCCTCAACACAATAGATGCTCCTCATTTCCTCCTTTCACTCATCTCCCTCAGTTTATCTCTCTGCATTCTCGTCTTCCCGTCCAGCTCGTGTGACTGCAGTGACGCATGCTTGCAAATACGCACACACCCAAAACCAAGCTGTGAAGGCCACGCAGGGTGGTAAGGAGGCAAAGTTCACATTGACAGGGAGTGGCATGGTGTGTAAGAGCCACAGAAACACATACACACAGTTTCACAACAGGTAGGATCACGCTGTTCGCCCACACACACACATTCTTTTCGTTCCACAGCCAGGTAAACAACTTGGTCCAGAGGGGAGAAGCACAAAGACGTAACACACAATGCATTTTCATCCTGGTGTTTCATGAACTGGTCACACGATTAGACAAAGACGCTCAAACACACACAGACCTTTTAGCCAGTGGTGCGTCATTCCAGTGCTGTTTGCTGCCCATAGGCGTCTGCAGCATGCATTAGCTTCCAGTAGAGCCTGCAGAAACAGAGAGAGAGAGAGCACACGGTTACATAAGAAGTCGCTGTGAAATGGACAGCATCTTTTTAGTGATCAGCAGTCAGTCAGCCTCGCTCTCCCCGGAGGAAAAAACCCCGATGCAGACGTTACATAAATGCCTTTCAACATAAATAAACACAGACCGGGCGAGAACTGAAGCCCTGAATTACACATAAGCTAAACAGAGAATCATTTATCGGCTTCTCTCTTCAGATGTGATTCTCATCTCTGCTCCCACAGCTCTCCTCTCCATCTCAATCAACAGGAATATAATCACCAGCTCGGACCTTTAACCTCCTCCCTGCTGCTTGGTCGTATGTCCAGTAAAGCACATGATGCAAATTGTTTAGGATGTGAGCACGTGGAAGATGGAAATGTGACGAGATAAAGCATGACTCATCGGAGTGTAACGTGTGGCTCGTGGGGACCTTTGGACAGGCTTAATAAAGATTCAGCTTAAGCTAGCAGGTGAAGAGCTGATTTATTTCCACTGAGGACATGTTTGATCATCTCAGAGCTTAAACTAAGCTGTTCTCCAGTTTGAGTTTCCTTTTTTTGCACAAGTTGACTGTGAAGGCACAACAGCCTGGTTCTGTAAGCTGGCAACAAGCTTTTAACTCGGTGAGCTCATTATCACATGACACTAAACCTAACCTCATACAATCAGTTCGCTTTCAATTCAGTTTATTTTATGTAGCGCCAAATCATAACAACACTATGGCAGCCGCTACAGTGTTGACCCATCCCCTGGATAATGGGCCACGAGACCAGTCACTGGGCTACAGACCAGCTGGGGATTGGTTCAGGTCCTGCTTGGTGGATCTGGTGAAATTGTTTGCAAAAACACTGCAAACGTCCTTGTTATTGTTTGGGTCACTGGAGGGTTGCCACAGTTGCCTGTAGTTTGTATGAAAGACGCCAACGTTTTGCAAACACACACCAGTGGTTAAAGAAGTTTCAACATAATGGAATGGAGCCCTTCAGCTTCAAATCTAAAGTTGCACCTGTTGGTTTAGGTGGTGAGCCACAATCTCTGCTTCAGCGAAAAATGCTTCTTCTCATTTATGTTGTACTTTTTCAAGTTTCACTACCGCCCGATGGTAAACCAGCATCCATGGCAATCTGATAGCAACTGAAGCAACAGCAATGAGGTCTTTAGCGCAAAGCCCTGTTTGCAAGCAATTTCACACAGTGACGACAATTCATCACCCGTTTGGGGAATACACATTTTTCCTTAGCTACTGGAGATTGCCAGCGGTCACCAACTAGTCTCTAGGTCGACTGAGGTGACTGAAGCCTTAGTTTATTCAGAGGTCAAGAGAGCATGTAGGCGTCAGAGGGCTCTATGTTAGACTGTAACGTCATCGCAATGTTTCATTTTCTGCACAACTGAATTTTTTTTTCAAAAGAAAGATGAAATGCTCATGACCGATAGCTGACAGTTGAGCTGCTGCCTGCTGGTTTCCCACACCGAGTGGACCAACCTGCAGAGCGTGATGGACTGAGAAAGCACGCGGGGCGGGCAGGGAGCACACAGAGGCTGCATTGTTCTAGTTGCCCTTGGACTCACACACATTTATCCTCAGGGTGTGACAGAGAAGAACATCATCCACGTATGAGAGCGAAATATAGAGCACCCCACTGGCTCAGGGAACTGCCACAGCTTGAGTGACTTTTGAGCATTAATGCAATGCAACAACTACAGTGTTAACATGAGCACAGCCAGGAGGGCAGAGTCAGCATATCACTGGCTGGAGGGAGACGTCAATCTCCACCAGTGCTAAAGAAGGCACTGCAGCCTCCTTAATGATGTAACAGTAATGCTACGACAGTCCTCCTCTTCCTCCCTGTGTGGGTGTGTGTGTGTGTGCGTGTGCGTGTGTGTGTGTGTGTGTGCGTGTGCGTGTGTGTGTGGTTTAATCTCAGGGTGTTCTGCTGCATCATGTTCCTGAGGTGCATCTGACAGATGCTGTGGATGCTGCCAGGAATGTGCTTTTTGGCATCAGCCTGAAACTTTGACTGCACCCAAACATACATACACACACACACACACACACACACACACACAGGGCTTTTTCTCTCAGTCTTCTTGCTGTGCCTGCCTTTCCACTCATGCGTCTATTTATCCTAGAATAAAAAGGACTTTGCTCTTTGATGCACACAGCAGCCCTTCACAGTCCCCTCGACCCACCTCACAAGCTCATCTGTTGTTCCCCATATTAAAAGTGAACAGTGCTGTATGACACACACCTGCATCACCACCTTCGGTTTTCTATATTTCCCATATTGCACTGTTAAAAATTATGATCCGGACCATGCCTTCAAAAACTCTGACAGCTGCACTAAAGTGAAGGGGAAACACCTAATTTCAATTTTCTTTCACAAGCAGTTACAGTTTCACAAGTTGAATTCATGCCTGAGGTTTGCTATGAAGGTTTAAAACTATAAGAATCTTTTAAGATCAAGTAAAACGTAAAGCTCCCACAGAGAGGTGACAAATTTGACCCGGTCCTTCTAATTCATCTGAATAACTGTAAAAGTGAGTAAAGCAAAAGCAACCCATCCTCCAGGCTAGACTGGCAAAACGCCTCCTCCAGTAGACTTGGCCCAAACTGAAAGATGCTGCTATAAAACATCACTGAAGAAATATTGAGAGAAAAAAGAGTAATTAAATATTGGTTGCAGTAACTCTGCTGAATCCACTTTCAGATTTCCTGTCTAGTCAGACGCAGATCTCCTACCTTGCTGCAGCGTGACATCGTTGGCATGTGAAGCAAGAGAAATGAAACTCATCCAAAGAAAGCTTCAAGTACTTGAGTGTTGTGAGGACAGCTTGCTGTGACAGACCCGTCCACCGGCATCTCACAATCACTCACTGTGGTTACTTGCTCCACCTGAGGCATATACTCACCCAAACTAGCGTTAACTTTTAGCCCTGTAGCTCCAAAGGTCGGTTCACCGGTCTGTAGGGTGAGGTCCCAAATGATTGGATGATGATATAGTTTTGGAGAGTATTTCCCATTAAATGTAGTCAGGTGAAAGTCCCCCGCTGGGGTATTTTTCTTGACTAAATAAGAACGCTTTGACACTGTGGTCAGTCTGCGTTCTGACTAATTGTCTGCGCTGTCTATTTTCATAAAGACATGAAAGTACCGAGGGAGGTGAAAGCTGCCACCGCTGCATGCGTTCGTGAAATATTTGATGAATGAAACTGCGAGTGCCAGATCATCCCACGTTACTACGCTCAGGTGAAAACCCCACAGTGGGCTGTCGATCAGTCGCTGAAACCATCGGCACACCGGCACTGTGAGTCAGAGCCCAACAGACCAACCAAAGACACTCATTCCAGTAGTTCTCTCTGGGTTATCTCTGTGTTTGTGTGCGCTTGTCCCGCTGTAAGCACGAACATACTACAAGCACGTTGAGAGGAAAAAGAAAGAGAGACACTTCTCATTTTGATTTCAGTGTCACGGAAATGAGACTGATGTATATCTGGTGAGACTGCAACATATTTGGCTTTCGTTGCACAAAGTGCAATTAGGACTGTGCTGCTCAACTATTTAAAGGTGTGATTTCAGGTAAAAAGCCAAACAGGAGTGTTAGAGAACCTGGCAACACCCAAATTATTCATTTATTCAAACTTGGAACAATTCATCTTATCCAGAAAACTAATATATGTACAGACCCAAGCCCAACTCTTCTGTTTCAGAAATACAACACTTACCAAACTGTACAACTGCATAAGGAGCAAATCTAGACCAGTTTCGTGATCATTAATGTGCAAAATGTCGTGACCACTGCCACGATCCTTCCTCGGTGAACCGGCTCTACTGATGCAGGATGGCACGTTTGAGAACACAACAAATCAAATGTAGAGTTGGGCTGTAGCACCAGAAAACGGATGACCACCAGTAGCCCCTGCATCGTTCAGGTTTGGAATCTGGGATGAACCAACATGGAAGCATGGATCCATCCTGACTGGTACCAATGGCTCAGGCTGATAGTGGTGGAATGGTGTTGGAGATATTTACTCTGGGTCCACTAACACCAAGTGAGCATTACTACCTGTGATGGGTGCTGACCGTGTGACTGAATGACAGGCTGACAGCTGCCTTTGGTCTGATAACGCAGCGTGTCATAAAGAGTTCTCTGTACTCCACAGTCACCAGATCCCATCCGGTCGAACGTCTTTGGGATCTGGTGGAACCGCTGATTCACGTCATGGATGTAACTACGTGACTCTCTCATATCACGATGAACCAAAATGTATGTATAGCCAGAATCAAAGCAGTTCTAAAACTAGAAGGGGTCCAACTGGGTATGCTAGCAAGAGTGTGTGTAAAATGTAATTGAATAGAAATGGCTTGATGCCATTTGATGATTATACTTTCACGTTCTGAGGAAATCTTACAGAGTTCTTGGTAAAAAGACTCGATGTGGAAACTTACAGCATTATATTCAGGTTTTCTCGGTGCTGCGGCCTCAGTGATTGTACTTGCTTCCGCCTACAGCGCAGGTTGGCCTACACTAATAAATGGACATCTTCCTGAAGTGACACGTTTGAGTATGACAATGAATTCTTCAAATTCAGGGAACGGCGAGTACGGGTTAAAGTTTGGCTTCAAAGGAAATGAAACGGCTTACTTGACTTATCAAGGGGACAAGCTGCCATCAGGTCCTGACCGACCCGCTGGACTGCAACACATTTGACCTCTATTGGTAAAGAAGTAAACACTGCGAGTTCAGAAGATCACTGCAGGGACAGTGGACTAAATATGCACTCACAATATACAAGAACATGAGAGATAAGGTGATGACTGTATGTTTTATTTGTTACGTATCGGCAATAAAATCCACTAAGCTGAAGCTCTGTAACCACCATCTACTAAAACAAACACACAAAAAGACGCTGACTTCTTCTCTGCTGCAGCATTACACCACAACCAACCACACAAACAAAGCGGAAGAAATTTGTGTGAGGTAAATCAAGTCAGCGAGCGGTGCTGGAAGGTCAAAGGCAATGAGCACGACCTGAGATCGTGCACAGACACATGATGTAAAACTCCCGCTTTAGCAAGCTGTTCTCAGAGGACGCATCCCACAAACACGTGTGCACTTTAACCCCGGAGCCCTGCTGCCACGCCGCCTCGGTGGGACAGAAAAACAGTCCAGCAGCGAACACGATACTTTGATCTTTAAATAACAGCCGGCAGGCAGACAACACAAACTGGATCCAGGAATACTCACAGCCGTCATTGTTCACTTTTTTCCCACCTAGCATGCAGACGACTGGAACACAGACTCCATGTTCTCCCTTTTTCTTTCAGTCTTCTCCTCATTTTAATCTCCTCTCCTGGTTGAGTTTGACATCACACAAGCACTCGCTCTGCCTGACACGATCATCAATGAAAAGAGGAACATGAGTCAGAGATAGAAGGCCCACTCAACAACCACAAATGCGCACACAAAGAGTTCTAAGTAACCGGCATGCTTACGTATATGCATGTATATCTATATCTGTGTGTGCACAGTGTTTCTTTGAAGTGTTCACCTGGGTTACTGGATGAATCATAGCAACAAGGCAGATAAGGATGATGGCTCAGAGGTTATGCTCTCTGGCTTTGAACGCAAACATAAATGCACATACTTTGGGTTAAGGGGAGACAAAGAGGAGACTGATGTCTCCCACAAAAACCTTTTTCGAAATAAAGAAAAATTACTAATTCAAACTTGGCTGTGAAAAATCAGTCAACCTCATCAGTGTAACCTAAACCTAAGGTGGAAAGTCCCACACAAGATTCTTAGAACAACTGCTGAGAGCATCCTCTGAAAACACACAATATCAACAGCCGCAGCCCCAGATCGAACAGGACAACCAATGAGCAGCAGGCACGGTGGACTCGGTGAGCTGTCAGTAACATTACACAACTTCTTGTTCCTGCAGATGGGTGGTGCAGTCTGGTTTTATCAGAGCAAGCATCAAAACAGGCAGGTTACACAGCAGCTCAGGGGAGAAAGCATGAAAATACCCGTCACTACATGCAGGTGAAGGGGTCAAAGCCCCAAGCAAAAAGGAAAAAGGGATAAAGAGGTTTCTTTTAAAAAAGGTGGACATGAACATTAATGCTGCTCCTGTTAATGGGAGACGAGCTCCAGCAGCAGAGACGACAGAAAGCAAGGGGAGAGAGATGGGCCAGGATGTGGATGTCAACAACAGGCATCACATTTCACGGTTCACACCCTAAAACTCGAGTTCCCAGAGCGTAATGTACTCAGTCACAAGTTAAAGATGTCACTGAATCTCTGAGTCGCAGAGTAACAAAGTGACAGAGTCCGTCAGTCACAGTATCTGTGTCACAGAGTGACAAGGCAACGGAGTTACAGCGTCAGGGCTGAACTGAACAGTAATCGATTCTTTTAAAAGCCGTGTTGGAACACGTTGAATAGTTTATTGAGCGTTGGTACACGAGGTGCCGTGTTGGGATTGGATGAGCCGGTTCGCCTACAAGACTCGCTGAGAGGAAGTAGCCCAAAACGGCCCTGCCTGCAGAGATCTGCAGCTGTGTTCGGATTACTTGTATCTCCACTGAAGCACGCTTCCTGCCACATATTTACTGAAGATATTTTGATCCTATCACATTGAACAACTTGCCATTACTATGTCTTTGGCATCTCAAGTTTCAAACCTCTGTGAGACAATTTGCAGGACAGCTTAAGCAGGATATTTGAAAAAAATCAGTGCAATGCCTTACAGTTTCTTTTTAGTTTATGAAATATGCAAAGCCCCTGGAATCCTTTGAAGTGTATGTAGTGATGCAACTCACGCATAAAAATGTCAGATTTTCAAAATAAAAGCACTAAACAGGTAACAATTGCGATAAAAATAATTTTAAACAGTGGTAAAAAACAAACCAAAACAATGAGCTGATTCTCCTCTTTATACATTCTTCTCCATGATGATGATCTTTATGAATGCCTGTGTCCAAATTGAGAGGCCACATTTGTAGACTGATTACGTCACAGCGACGCAACGAAGGCTGTCCAAATTCATAGACTCCTCCAAATGCGTCCTCCTTTTCCTTGGATTTAAAGGATGGGTCGGGTGTATCCTTTGTGGCCCAACATATCCCAGAATTCATAGCTCAATGGCGGCAGCTACTTAGTTTTAATAATACTTTTATTACTCTTTCTGGGTCACAAAATAAACTTTGAAGTTATGTAGCTGTGTAAACTTCAAACATCTGCTCGGTTTATCAGGACATCACATATTTGCAAAAGTGCTCCGTCGTTTTCGGAGAAGAGCTGATCAGGAGGTCAAGGGTCACTAGAGACGGCGAGAACAGCGAACTCTCGCCACATCGTTTTCAGACCCCCGGTCCTGTTATATTTTAGACTGCAGGTAGCAGACGGCTGAGTTCATTTAACCCCGCCGAGACAGCTGGTGAAGCAAATCTGAAGGCTAGAGCTAGATTTCACAGCCGCTCATTTCCAGGCTTGAAAGGATGCAGCCCACGTAGACCGCAGAGGCCGGGTCCTCCACAGGATGCAGCCCCCGGCCAATAACTGGCGCTCTGCATCCACGGCTCTCGAGCAGTGTGTGCTTGGCATCTTAACTGAACGACATCACCAGCTAAAAGCCACATCAAAACCATCACAACTTGCAGCAGCAGCGAGGTCATATCTTGATCCCGTTATGAGTATCGAAGGTTGGGTTGATCTGATTGTTTGGCATAAAACAAAGAGTGCTTACAGGAAAGGGCCTGAGGTTTGTCGGTCTTCTCCCCACTTAGGACTTCTAATCTCTTTGTCTGAAACTTTCTGAATATTTTTTATTTGATTACTCCAGTGCTGTCAGGTCATCAGTGCTCACAAGGTCCCGTTTTCAGGGTTCTTGGTAGTAACATGTGATCCAGATTGTGCATTGGGAATTGGCAAGTAAATGGAAGGAAAAAGTAGAAAAAGAGCAAAATGGTACATCATGTCTTCCTAAGTCAACAGTGATCAACCTGTTTGACCAATCGTTGTCCATCATTCAGCAGTTTCGTTGTTCAGTGTGTGTCTGTGTGTGTTACTAGATACTTTAACGCTCAAGACACTTAAACAGAAACTCAACACTCGCCTTTGTGCCATCGTGACCAATTTCAGCTATTTCAGTTTCAGGATGAAGAGCCGATCATGGTCTGTTATTTCTCTGGTACTGGGAGCTCAGGTATTTTTGTCTTTCAGCTGTGGTTTAACCAGTAATTAACGGCTCCTCGAGGCAAACCCAGTCAACCGTTGCAGATTTTCTGAGGTCAAGTATCAAACTGACTGCAGTGTGAGCATATAACACAACGGCTTTCTTCTGTGCGTTTACACGATGTGTGTTTTTCTTACTCAGAATGATCCCCTTAAAAATGAGAAATGTCTTCATTTCATAACTTAATTATTAAGACGTGCTGACTGGGCTAAATTTGCAGAGTTAATGAGAGATTTCTCTGAAAGCGGCTCTCCGTTGGACACTTCACCAAAGTCAGTTTACCAACTTAACCACAGTTTGCCAAACGTCCAGCCTGATGGACGTCATCACATGTGCGGTCCAATACAACATCTGAGCAATAATGTGCTCGATGAAAACTGAATTACATTTACCAAAATACAAGGACACCACTAGCAGAAATAAAGCAGAACTGTGGTTTAGTTTCAGGTTCCTAGTACAGGGTTTCCATTTGCTGTGCCAGACCCTCTCTGTGCCATGTGCTTTGCTTTATAAGCGCTCTCTTTTCTGATCCTGGTTATGTTTTCAGATTTTGCCTCAGCCTGTCCCTCTGGCTTGGACCTTCTCTCTCCTTTTTGTTCAGGGTAAATAAGCACTTCTTACTTTTACATAAAGCGTCTATGCCATCCTCCAGGTTCTCATTTACTGAGAAAAGCTGTAGACTCACACATAGCCTCTTAGCGTGTAGTCTAAGAGGCAAAACCCTTGTCTTAACAATTTGCAAGGTGCTCCTTCCTGCTGATAGCATTGCTCCGTCATGTGACTGCAGCCTTGTAGGGACCGAAACAGTCGGTATTTCTAAGTTCCTGGGCGGAATTTTTAAGTGGAATGTGAAAGTCGGAGTCACCACACCAACCAAGATTTAACAAACCACGATGACAGAAACAGTAATAAAACTTTAAGTAAAACTTTGCCTCCATTCTACTAGGAACCATAAGGACAGCTGCAGTCTTATAATGCTCTGTTGGGATAATATGAGCTCTCTCTTTCCGGTCCCTGTCGGTACTCTTCCTGCAGCATTTTGGATCAACTGAAGGAGTTTCACGGACCTTTCAGCGCAACCTAATAATGTTAAATTATAATAGTCCAGCCTAGAGGTAATAAATGTTTTACAGCATCCATCCTTCAGATGAATGACTGCACAGTTTCTTGCAGTGTCACTAAACAGTAACGTAATCTGAAGTAAATGTGTGGTTAGACACCACGATTCTAAGCTTTTCAGGACAAAGTACAACAACCTCAGTTTTGCCTGAATAGAGAAGTGGGCACGCAGTAGTCCTAAGAAAAAGGAAGAGTTGCTTCTTAGTCAATTAAAATGTAAATGTATAAAATGACTTCTTTGCATCTATCTTTGCAGGCTGTTGAATTTACACACAAGAATTGAATTCCTATCTGCGCCCATACAATGAAATGATCTGCTCAGATTGTGTTCTCACATGGAACTTATGACATATGTCACTGCAGGGCAAGAGATGCAAAGATGTCCCTATGTTTAACAGAGTGAAGGCACAATGGCTGACCGAATCTTATGAATGAAAATGGTCTGGTTCTTATAAAGCACTTTCTTTTCTTTTTACACCCACTCTGCCTCAGACTCAAAGTGCTTTATGCCACTTGCATCAATTAATAACAGCACTTTTTCCTCTGATTAAATGCGGTAAATCCGACACTAATGATGCATCGTAGAAGCAACTTGGGGTCAAATTTTGCCCAAGGATATTTAGCATGCTGCATGGCATCGAACCACCAGCCTTCCCATTACACACAGCTTGGTTCTAAGTGTTGACTTGCTAGTTAGTTTCTGAGAGTCCAGCAAACTCTGCTGGAGACGCAACAAAAAGCGATCTTGGCTCAAAGAGGGCAGGGCAGGGCAGCTGTGGCTACAATGTAGCTCACCATCACCAGTGTGTGGATGGGTGGATGACTGACTGCAGTGTTAGGCACTTTGGGGTCCATAGGGACTAAGTAAAGTGCTATATAAATACAGGCCATTTTATTCAAGAACTATATATGAAAACCACCGATCTCCCCATCAAATGTCAGCAGCAAGGCAGTTTGCACATATTTTCATTCCAAATACAAGGTCCTCATGCAGACTGACCAAACAATTTGATTAAGAAAGTAGAATTATTTTATATATTATTATTATATTATTATATATTATATATTATTATAGAAATATTAAAGGGAAAAAAACCAGCATAAATTATCTTTAGAAGCTGCTGAGCTACGATGTGCCAACAGAGCAGCTTCAGTGCTCCTCGGCACTGATTCATGCCCGTGGGAGTGTGGGACACCACTCTTCACAAAGACATTATTTGGTGTGATGATCGCTGTTGTCAGCTCCATTTAGCACAATGGAGTAACCCATAGATGTTGAACTGGGTTAAAATCATCACCGTGCCCTATGAAGAGGGACTACCATTGGGAAATGTAATAACACAATAAAACATGATCGCTGGTGACACTGACCAATCGATCCAAGGGGACATGAGGTGAAGCCACACCATCCTCATAAAAACAAATCAGTGTAGCGGTTACTTTACTTCCCTTTAATTTAAGTCCAAGTTTCAGTTTACTGAATTCCAAAGCTCTTACTATCTGTAATAAAGAGCAGTAAATCTGCTGAGATCATTCGCAGGAACGCCCTGTAGTCAATCCTGCGTGGAGTTCAAGAAGAATGTGTTTGGTGGGTCTTGGCCGAATCGACCGATCGATGAATCCACTGGTTTGTTTGTCTGTTCTAAATCAAGATGTATGGTGGACATCCAGGAGGTTGGTGCTGGAAGCCACAGAGACACAAGAAGACGAACGCTGAAGTCTTTAATGAACATATTCTTTCTGGATGAGTCAGCGCTGCTCGTGTCAACTAATAAAGCAACTAACAATTCATAGGGGGAATACCGCTAGAGAAGAAAACGTCCTCATGGTCCTGGAACATCAACGCTTACACACACAAAGCTGCCACTTCTGTTTATTCTGAAAGAACAGTTATGAGCAGGAGAGGACTGAAAACAAAAGTAAAACTGCTTGTTTAACTGAAATGAATCTTCCTGTTAGAAATCCGATCATTAAGCACTTTCTGGTTTTAGATTAATTCTCAAAGACTCAGCATTCGCTTCCCTGCTCCAACAGAAAAAAGCAAAAATCAAAAAACATTTTGAGACTTTTGAATAGAAAATCCCCTTTAACTATGGCCCATTGGCCAAAGTTGTTGTTTGGACCAGATTTTAAAGTTTTATTGTTATAAGTTGCAGATTTAAACATGTGACTCTGTGGGGATTGGCTGTTTTTGGAGCCAGTGTGTGGGCTTCATTCTTAACTTCTGCAGGTTGAAGAAAAATGTTGAAGAAGCACAACCCATTACGCATGTCTGCGTATATGTGGTCAGCAGTTCAGCCCTAAACCCCAGGTGTTCACCTCTGTCAGCATGCTAACGAGCAGCCGTCAGGTTCAGGGTGGGGCTCCTGTCCATGAGCATATTTCATGTCAAATTTAGGCTTGAGAATGTTTTTGATGCGTTGAAAATTTTAGTGAAAATCCAAAGTGTTGGACAAATGTTGCAGTGAGTGGATAAATAAGGACGTTTATGTCGTCACAAACATTTATTACTATGCAGATTACAGACTTTGAAAAGGAGGAATGATTATTGCTGTAAATCATTAGAAAACACGACCAAAAACACCACCGGCGCCATTCTGCTGATGACAGGTGAGAACGTTGGACGATCAAGGCTCGTCTGGGAGCAGAGCGAGGCAGGTAAGCTGGGCAGGCAGCGAGTCAGACCACGTTACCTGCACTGCTTCGACAACTCAGGAATCAAAATGTTGTATACAACAAAACAACTGGAAAGTAAAGAAACGTGCCAATACATGTATGTATTTATGAAGCACCTGCAAGACTGAGCAGATTAGAACAAAAGGTAAAAAGAATCCCAGCAAAATGAAATGATTGCCCAGCGCACACTGTTCACTACAAACTGTGTCTAAAGCTTTGAGCTGTGCTCTTAATGACTAAAGAAGTTCTCAGTTGTTCTAATGCCACTTGGAAATGACTGAGTGGACAATCCCTGCCTTAATGACAGATTTTTTATACTACAAGCTTTCTGTCACACACATGTATGCATGTGTGTGTGAGTGTGTGTGTGTGTTTTCTAGTGTTTCTCCCAGTAACAATGCGATAGACCTGGCTTAGCTTTCATGGACACTGCCCATCGGAGGCACTGTCCATGTGTTATACCATCTATCTCAGGTCTTCTCTTAGCACTGTCCCTCACAACCCCAGGACTGTCTAAGTAACGGCTTAGATCGACACTCAGAAAAGGCTCAAGTTAAAACTCGAGGTCACTTAGAGGCTTAGCAGATCCTACCAGCAGTTACTTTTTGTAACAAGAACAAAATCTGCATGTTGTCTCCTCATAGCAAAAAAGGAAAAACATGTGATGTGCTTATACTGACAAACCCGATGACATAACATCAGAACTTACAGCTAAGATTCTTTCTACGTGCAAGAGCACTTGTTCAATGTTTTTAAGTGAACTATGAAGTAATGAGATGAAACAGCTGTGAATACCTGTTTGTAAGCTAGCCAGCTAATAAGCTAGCCGGCTAAAACAGACTAAACAGCTTTAAAAGAAGCCAATAAATGACAATCTGAGCCAGTAAAGGTGCCAAATGGCACCGGTAACACTACAGCTACAGGACTGTATAATCCTGTTTTCCCCCTTACATTAACACTGATGTTGCCAACGTGTCGACTTGCTCTGGCTACTCACAAGTTGTTTGTTTAACAAATATTTGCAGAGAATTAAAAAAAATGAACTTTGCGTCTTCCTTGTATTTTTACTGAACTTTCACATTTAAGTTTGATCCACACAGCCAGTTCATGTCATGTTATTCACATTTTGCTATCACAGCATGCATTTAAGGTCTGCAGGCACGGGGGTCAAGGACCAGGCAACACTCGAACTCGGACAAAGGGACTGCAACACGAAGCAGAGAGCAGACAGCCATGCTGCGTGTGTTCTCCCTTCAAACATACTCACACTCTCCCGTTTCATGCTTAGTTTTAGGCTTTTTATACAGTGTAAGACAAACAACAAAAGCTGGTTTATTGGAAAATGGCTCCTGTGTGTTTCACCAGCGCATGACCCCCCCCCCCCCCCCCCCTTACTTTGACAAACA
>VUQR01019591.1:44053-70505 GCA_015108515.1 Hemichromis elongatus
TGTTCCCACCCACCCACCCCCCCCCCCCCCCCTCGCCGTTACTATGGAAACATAGGCGACAGCGCTTGTGCCTCTGTTTGTGACTGAGTCACCAAGAAAAACCTGTGCATCAAGGCTCACCAGAGGCAGCCACAAGTACTGACAGTCAGTTTTAACTGTGGTGAGATCACTAGATAGACACTAACACGTAGTAGTCTCTGCTTTCCTTCTGACTTGGAGCACGGAGCGTGGACACAGCACGACACACGACCTGACGCTGAACAACGGAGGACAGAGTACAGAGATAATGAGGGAAGGGAACAGGTGGGGACACAGCCGGGACAAATCAGACCTAACGAGACAAGGGGACGCAAAACTAGACACACAGGACGTAGGACGGGGACTTTCGCAATAAAACAGGGAACAGCATGGAACGCAGACATGACAACACAAACTTGACAACATAAGACACACGGCATGAAACACGTAAAGGGTGAGGGAAACTTAAATACAGGGGTGGAAGACACAGGGGGAATCTAATAAACCAATAGACTTAGCTAGCCTAAAGAACCGATACATAAACCTGAACATCCTGAATTAAAACGCTGTGCCAACAGAGCCGGGAGCGTGACAGTGTCACAGTGACTCAGGTGAAATGTTCTCAGCGCAGGCTATCGCCGCTCACAGGTCACTGTGAGCTGTAACGTGCAACAATGAGGAAGTGATACAAAAATAAATAGCTCACACGTTGCCTGGGACACCAGTCACACCAGGAAGCACTTACACAAAAACCACATTGCATTTTGACTTTCTGGTGAAATTCTTATTCAGGATTCAAATCTGGTTCAGACACCAACCCAGTAATGTGGTCAGTAGGTCTTTACATCTCAAACTAACTATTGTACCGACATGATGGTCAAAAAAATACACATAATATATATATTTTGCAAACCGATCCTATCACACACGTGAGCAATAGACATAAATATGAAGCCACACCAGCTCGGATGTCAGCCAGATTAACGAGGTCCACGTCAGGTGTTGAGGAACCAGGACACCCTGATGAGAAGTGGACAAGTGGACAAGACGGCATCAGGGGACAAGACCACCTGACCTGACCATATTCTGGACAATCTTGCTTTCTGACTCTTAGAATTAAAAAATAGACTACTCAATATGTTCATCGGGAGTCTTGGAGATCGGGGAAGTGACTACAGAGGTCAGACACGAAGGAAGATGGAGGCTGTTTTTTCATAGACTTCTACACAACCAAGGGTGTTTTTGCAGGGTCGCCCTCTACTGGCCAAGTAAACAGAATACACGTTTAAGACACTTCTGCTACGGCTTCACATTTCAGGTCCAAATGCTCCCGTCTCGTTGATAATACTACTGCCTATGTTTGTGGCAAAACAGGGTTTGCATTTTCAGCAGATACAGGAGATGAAGAGACAAAAATGGTTAACATAAAGAATAAATGCATAGACACTACAGTGATTACACTGAGTAGATGCTAAGCCATTTTTTTCTTTTTACTTTTCTAAAATACTGCACAATTTTTAGTGCAGTACAGTTGTGCTGAGTGGAGCATAACTCTAAAGTCAGAAATATGCTCCAGCCTGAGTCAGACAGCTGAACTTTGCTGACTCCAATTACTACAGCCAGAGCTTCCAACCCCTCCAGGGACTCTAGAGCCGTGAGACTTCCAAAAAAAAATAAAATTGCCTAGTAGATGGGAATTATACCAGCCACCAGGGATGAGTGGCTTCTACACTACTAAGTAATCCTGAAATGTTTCATTAATTTTCTGTAGTTGATGCAGTATCTAGTTAACAATGTGCTTATAAGGTACACATACAAGTGCAACAAATCCAGTTAAAACCAAATGAACTTGGTTAAGCAGGGGTGGAGACAGAGTGAGGGGCTGATTTCACTACCTACCAGCGTGTGGGACGCTTTAGGAACGACTCCCTTCCATGAGGACACAGTATTCCTGATATAGAGTGAGTGCCAGGATTTATCGAGGTCACTTTGGTAGCATACGCAGAACGTGCCAACACAACAGACACAGCGTGGCTCATAAAGACTCTAATAACAGCTTTCACCGCCCCGCTGCACAACACCATACCGTACACTCAGACGAGGAACTGAGGGCTTTACTGCCGGAGCTTCTCACACACACACACACACACACACAAGCAAAAAAGTCCTAGTTTCACGTATTTTAACAATCTTATGTGAAAGCGCCCCCTCTGGGAGCAGCGGAGCAGACGTTTACACATTGTTGATATTTCTGCCTCATAAATATGAAATGAGCTCAATCAGGGGCGTGCCTGATGCTTGGGCTCACTCCTTGACATGGCTCTAATGGAAATGAACAGCAGCTTGGCCTCCCCTACTGAGGCCTGCCCGGTGCCATTAGAGCTGATCTGAGGGTGTGTGTGTTATAAATCTCAAATGCCCACACACATCCACATCAACATTTAATCATACACTAATCCTCATTCGTACCACAAACAAGAGCAAGCAGAGTTATTGAGTGGAGCAGCCAGCGTGTTTGCAGCACACACATCTGTGTGGGAGAAGCTGTACGAATGTTTAATAGATAGAAACGAGTCAGCGATGCACCATCAGCACCTTCATCTAAACCGATCCTCTCTTGTTCATCTAACAACTCAAGCTGGCACTAGCAACCACACGTGCTTTTCTTTGTGTTACTTGCACATTGTTCCCATCTAGTGGAACTGCAATACACTGCAGCGATGTAAAACGAGAACACACAACCGCACAAACAAACACAAGGCTGTGTTTATGCCTCCGGTGCGATCAGCACAGGTGACACCGTCAATAATGCACTTGCAAGAACCCAAAAGCTAGAAAGACCCGAGAGCTGCATGTTTGATTTCCCAAGGCCAGGGGCAACCGCAGGGACACACGCGCATGCACACACATACATGCGTCGTGGTTATGTAAGCGATAGCCACGTGTTGCCGTGGGAACGGGGGTGGAGGGGAAGAACAGGGAGACCAGATAGACGTACGCACAGTGGGAGAGGAAGGCTAAGAGGACTGTGACATGACACTGCGAGATTTGAAAAATAAAATAAAGTCGGCCTGTTTTCCAGCACGCAGCCGCGTGTGCACACGCCTCATGACTCGGTAGAGACGGCTGAGGCAAGGCCAGAGGGCCGTGGCGGCGATAACCAGGCTGCTCGTTTCCTTCTCACGCAGAGAAACAAGCACGAGTAGAAGCACCTTATTCTGCAACAGAAAAGATTTGATTCAGATAATCTATTCTCACATCCACAGAGTAAGTACTGACAAGCTAAATGAGAGCGCTGTACTTCCCCTGAGCTGTATGACGACAGGACACTGTGGTTCTATCACATATGAATTCAAGCACAACCGGGGCTTTAAAAGCTTCAGCAACGTTCCACCGCTTGTGTAGAAGTAATGTCGGACAATTGAATATTTTTCGATGCGGGAGCGCACTCCTAAGGTTAACGAGCACTGAAAGTATGATCCCAGCTAACATGAGGCCTGTCAGCAGCACCGTGTAGCTACAAAACCTCTGCACAGCAGGAAGAAACATGCCCGGACAAAGTAGAAGAGAAGCTCCTACCACATGAAATATACAGTGGGATTCCAGCCAACCACAAATCACATTCGGCACAAATGAGAAAATCTGGAACAATGTGTACGTCCAAGGAGCGTCTGGTCTACCAACGTTACTTCAAGAGCACATGGACAACTCATCCAGGAAGTCACAAAAGAACCAGAACCAGAACAAACTGCAGGCCGCACTTGTCTCAGTTAGTGTCAGCGATAAAAAGAAAGTGCCGACCAAAGAGAACACAAAGGCCTGTCTGAAAATATCCCGTGGACCTTGGACGACTTGAGTCTGGTTACATCGGGCATAAAACCAGCACAGCATTCCATTAAAAAAGTCAAAGTCAAACACAGTAGTGGTAGTGTCAGGGTCCAGGGCTGCATGAACACAGGGGGATGTCTGACCATCGGTTTGTGGCCTGATGATCCGAAACACAGCAGCAAATCCAAAACAAATCCGTTAGCTTAGCTTGGCTCAAGCTAACTAGAACAAACAGAGAATAAAGTGTGGTCTGATCTTACACACACCAGGGTGCTGACGGTCGTGTCATCTAAGTCAGCAAATAAATAATCACATTATAATATACATAAATATATAATATGCTCTGGTGCGCAGAGATTTCTTCAGATTTTTGAAATCTTTTCACGATCGTCGGTTTTATGTTAAGTAACATTATCCTGAAAGTGTTCGCCATTAAGCGGCCAAAAGTGTATATAACAGTTAAGTCTGAAGAGCAGTGCGAGTGTGCAGCTCTGTGAGCAAACGTTTCCCCGGTGTCCGTTTCTCCGGCACAGTGTGTGTGGAAGCGCGTTACACAAGCAAACGCAGTGTGTGAAGTCAAACTGGAAGTGTTTCACTTTTGGACAAAGTGATAGCCAGCACGATGGAAAAAAGCGGCCTCAGCCTGTACAAGCGTCTCCTTTCTATTGTTCCGCATCTCGGAAAGGGCAGCACAACTCTTTCAGGGAACTTTGTGCTCAGCTGTTACGTCAGGGCCCGGCAGAGGGAAAAAGGCTATAAACGGCAAGCGCTCCATGTCCATTCTCAACAATGTAGGTCAGTCAGAGTAGAGCTGTTGTATGTACGATCGACGTGTACAAGTGGAAGTGGCTGACAAGGGATGAAAAAGGGTGTGTGTGTGTGTGTGTAAAAAACATGTCAGCAGCTTCAGCAAGCCCACATCAAGAGGCTTTCTCAGAAACCAAAGCCTTCTTTGTGTGCCGTTTTTGTGAATTCACAGGAACCCGAGATCTGCTGTTATCCCCACGTAACCCTGGCGTTTTCTCTTGTGGAGTGAACTGGTACAGCCGGTCTATTTGGTTTCCAGCCACTGGGGAAACTGGTGTACTGTACTTCACAAAGGCAGATGACAGGACAGAGAAAGCCTCCCAGACAACGATGTGCAAATAGGAATAAATCCAGCCGCGTCAGTAGCACCAGTTGGTTTTCCTATGACCTCACAACTGTTACCCTGACCAACCCCACTGCTTTATTATTTCTTTTCCCACAGTCTTTCTCACTGCCTTCGGGCTGAGAGCTGCTAGCCCCACTGTTTCCTTGGGGATGCTTCTCACTTTAGCAGGCTCGCAGAGAGAGTCAACGGCAGAGGAGGAGGTGATAGCACGCTAGGCGACAAACTGACAACAGAGTTTAGTCAGTTTGGCTGCTGTGGCATTAAAGGCCAGGTCAGACGTTCTGGGTCTGCTGTGGCCTGAGACGAGAGCTGGACGCTCAGAGAAAGTCCTGTGCTCTGTTGACCTTCAGCACTAGTTAAAGTGGTTAGGGAGAAGGTCAGTGTGGTTTCCAGGCCGACAGAAATGAGCACTTCCCCTTTTCAGCAGTGCGGTTTTGGGTGTCATGCACAGACGTCAAGCAGCATGGGATACATGACGCATGCTGAGTGCGCCCTCTCTCTCTCTCTGAGTGTCTCTCTTCCCATCTGTGGCTTGAACAAGACACTGGAGAATGGCTAACATAGCAGCACTGGTTCATGTGACACTCCCCTGTGCCTTTGGCCTACTTTGCGGAGCGGTAACACTCGCTAACTCACAGAAAATCTCCTGTTTAAGTAACATTTCCAAGTACAGCCTCACTATCTGACAAAATTCTTGAATGCCTCCCTTTCCAAAATTTTAAATCTAGCAAAGCCACGTTGATTAACAAGCACACACCAGTCCCTCCTATCCTTTACTATTTATACTTTGTGGTCATTGTTTTCACTCCTAAAATTGAGAAGTGAACTCAATATAAAGTTTCAGATATGGTTCCAGAGTATAGACTGTATATAAAAGATGGACACGGCCCATTTTGAAGCCTTAGCATCAGCGTTTTAACTGTCACCATGTTGTTGTCCTGAGATAAGATTTCAGCTGCTTCCTTATTTCCCAGCTGGAAATATTACAGCTGACTGATCCATGTTTTATACTAGATGCCCTTAACGAGACCTCCCTCCCATTAGGAGGCGGTAGGCGGCTGGTCTGTGACCACCTGAGGCCGGGTTTGTGTCTCCTCCCAGACTTGAAACACAAATTTTTTGCATGAATGTATTGATAACTACACAATGCAAGTGTAGTGCAACTATTGGAACCCCAGTGTTGGCTATTGTTTTCCTCCTCTAATGGTTCATATTAGCCCTATAGGTGTGTGTGTGTGTGCGTGCGTGTGTGTCTTTGTGTCTTTGTCGGGTGGGGAGGAAGTTCGCCAACAAAACCATCCATCTATATTTGGGAATGGATTCTTCTTCTTCTTCTTTATTCATCGCTTAGCAGCAAAGCTGTGTCGGTTGTGTTCTGCAATCTGAAGGCCTTAATCAAGAACAGAGTGAGCAAAAATGGTGTGACTGTGAGTTTTATGCATGTGGGTGAAGTGGAAGGGTGGAAAGACTTGTGAAGGAAACACAAGCACAGTTTGTGAACTCTCGCTGCTGAAGCCCATCCACGGCCCAGACCGTCACTCTCCATCTTTACATTTCTGTGTTTATATCTCACCCCGCCGCACATTTCCTTTGCCTGTGTTGTTGTGTCATTCCTCTGACCAGCAGACATATGGGCAGTGGGCTGTCGCCACACCATGTTGTATCTTTGTTAAAGGCAGACCTGATGTTCCCACAGTAAAGACGCTCTGCCAAATGAGAGGAAGTAGAAGAAATTCATTTAAAAATGATTCCATAATGCTGACTTTTGTCTTTGAATACCAATCTCATTTATTGGCGTCTGTGTCTTACACCTCTGCAGTTTTCTCCTCCTTACCTGTGCCCTGCTGACGCTTCGTTTCACGTCCTCCCCAGGACAGATGTACGCCAAGCAGCCTGGTGCCAGGCCACACTCTCCCTGCCAATTCACCCTCCATCCTGCAGACTGCTCAACAATGCAATATGCCGCTGACCAGACCTCCTCCGACCACCTCCATACCACAGCAGTCATGAATGAAGTAAGAAGTGACTCTAAATTGGCCGTAGGTGTGAATGATTGGCTCTCTGTGCTAGTCCTGTGACAGACTAGAGACCTAGTGTTAAACAAGTCTGTAGCCAGTGGGCGGCATCTTGGGTCCAGCGCCAGCTGTAGACCCATAGAAGTACCAAGACGTTTCAAGCTCCAAGGTTAAACGCTTTACATTTCTGATGGTACAACACCAAAAGGTAAAAAGCTGGGACAATCCACATTTGTGGATGGCACAAATTCATTAACTCAGCAAATTATTTTCTTCTGCTTCCTCTCGTTTGGCAGAGCTTCTTTGCTGTATGAACCTAGGAGACGAGAGAGCGCTGCCATCTATGGGGAACAATCTGCAGTTCTCAGTTTAAGTTTGATTTCCGACCGAACCCGCTGCGCACAGAGATTTCTTCAGATTTACAATCTTCAGTTTTATGTGGAGTAACATTATTCTGAAATTGTTCCTCAATTTGTTCCTCATTAAGCTGACGAGTTCAAATCGGTTTCTCCTGTGATTCCTTTTCAGTATCACCTGAAGAGCAATCAGGTGTTGGCACATTTTCCTAGTTTAAATATTCGATTTGCTTTCTGCGTTCTATTGTAAATAAATCTGTGTTAATGAGGTCAGCTCATCGTTACATTCTGTTTTAATAAATATTTTCCACAGCGTTTTTGGAATTGCAGTTTGACAGCAGGACAAAATGTTAAAATAGGAAATCAAGTATCTCTCAAACATCTGCTTAGCACATTCAACCACACTGGATATGAACTCCTTGGACTTATAATTAAAAGACTTCTTGCAACACTGGATACCTCATAAAACAGACTCTTGCTCCACAGAGGATAGACCCTGTCCAGGTTTTGAATATTGATTGAGTTCTCTTCTATCTCCAATGTTGGACCATGATGTGTTACTTCAAATAAAATCACAAAATGGCCCCTAATAAGCATTCTCATGCTCCTCGTGGGATGAACACGTAAATAATGTCAGCATCTGACAAACTACACATATATTTACAACCCTCATGGTGGTCTGCTGTGTCGTGGGAACACGTGTTATGGTGTGATATTAAGAATCCACAGAAGGGCCCAAATTCGATAATGCTACTGTCAGTCAGGGAAGGTCAGCACACCCCAAACTAAATGCTGAGTAACCTGATTTCGCTTGCTTATTCCTTTGCCACGTCTCTCAGATAATGTGTTGTGTTAGACGGCTCACTGGGCCCGAGATACATCTTCCCATGTCCATTAGTGGTGGGCGGATCGATCCAAATATCGATAGTATCGATACCAAGTCGGTATCGGTATTGGATCGATACAAGCCTGGTGAGATCGAGTCTTTACTTCCGCTCTTGTTTGCAATGTTGTGCTTTCGCCAATGATGAAACACCCGGTCGCTGGACACGCCGCTCCTGTGTCAGCGCAGAGCAGGCACACTTTGCTCCCTTCCCTCCCTCTTGTGTTTAAATGTTGCGCTGTCACATCAGGTGATGTTAAATTGTTTACATATTTGAATTCTCACCAGTTTTTTTGTTGTTGTTGAGAATTTTAATTGTAATCTTTGTATTAGAGTTTTTTTTAACAGTGTTTTAATTTGTTTACTGGTTTTCCTGCACTATCTAAGATTTTTCTAAAAAAACCCAAAACTAACCAATACGGCACCCCCGATAGCATTTTCATGCTTAGTAACACCATTTATTCTTACAATAATCACACAGTTGCTGTAACGGTACATTTAACGGGTGCTGCTCTCCCGCTGCCAGCCGCACACATCGCCACCAACAACAACACAAGCAGACCACAGGTTTATGCCGGTGAGGCGTGATTGTAGATGCCGTGCAGGTGAGTCCATCTCACATGCAGCGGCATCGCAGAACACGCCCCGCCACATACCCCCTTGCCCCGACTAAGGCCAGGCACCCGCTTACTCCCCCCTCCGCGAGCAGGTGAGGGAGTCGAGCATTAGCGCCCCAGGCCCCGTCCCAGCCACGGGGAAGTGACCACTCGGGCGGTTGCCTGCACATCTAGCAGCGCCAGTGACGAGGTGGTTCCGGGGACCACCCACGCCTCCAGCGGCAGCACCGTTGCTAGTCCAGGGGCCACCCATGGACCCTTATCTGCAGCAGATAGTAATAGTAAATAGTGAAGTATTTCCTATTTAATTATAAACTTATGTCCTGATTATGTCCTGGGTTTTAACTATTTAATAATAATAAAAGAAAAATCATAAAAAAACACTTACGGTCATGAAAATTAATTGAGATTTATCAATTCAATGACGCATCCACCTTATTTATTTAAAAGTATTGTATCGGTATCGATATCGGCGATACTGGCCCGTATTTACTTGGTATCGGATCGATACCAAAATATGCAGTATCGCACACCTCTAATGTCCATTTCCCATCCCTTAGGAAGACCTTAGTTTGCTGAGGAAATACCTGAGGAGTGTCCATTACTGAAGCTGTTATGAAAGTCATTAGTAAGTTCCAGTCAGCTGGAGTCTGGGAGGGCGGCCGGCCAGCGAGATGATGAGGTCACTTTGAATAGCGACTAGGGAGGTTGGCTCTGAGCTGGAACAAGCACAGCTCTGGACAAACAACAGCCTGTGTCACTACTTTGTAGTGAGCTGAGGGTAAACACATTTCATAATCCAATGCGCACTGGCCCAGCCCACATGGACACTCTCGTTTTTACTGCATGTTTGCATTTGTTTACGATGGATCCGGCCACAGAGCGGGCCAGCGATCACGCAGTAACCAAGAAAGCGATCGCTCATTAGTTTCTTTGTTCCTGTCTCACCCTTTTATCTGTCTGTGGTTTTCCTGCTCCCCGTTCTCTCTCTCTCTTTTCTCTCCATTCTGCAGCAGTGTAATGTCTGCCTCGCTCACCCCTCCGCTGTTGCCTGCGTCACTTCCCTTTCTGATCGGCTGTCATGTAAACACCCCTGCTCAAAGGCGTGCTCTTACATACAAGCTCAAACACACACACACACACATCACTAAGTCACGTGGGAGCTGCTAATTATGACCACATAAAGCCAGCGGAAACACAACTTTCACAGCTGGCTGTGTGAGCTGCTCTCACACTGTGGCTCATTATTCACAGAAAAAAAAACACCGTTTACTTCAGATCACAACAAAGGAAAAAAGCAAGTAACAGGCTCATTTCTCAGATGATGCTGGGGATCCAAGGCTGCTGTGTGGCAGCGCTGGTGGGGAGACAACGCTGAGCGCCAGGAGACAGAGATTCAGTCAGAGGGACGGGGCAGTTGAATAAATCGGCTTTCGCACTGACCATTTATACAAGGTAGCAGAAGAAACGATGAAAACAACACGTTGCTCATTCACATTCAAATGAAACAGAGCTCTTTGTTGAGACAAGGCGAGCGCAAACATCTGACAGGCGTCAGGCACAGTCTGTGACGCAGATTGGAAAGTCTGTCTTCAGTCAGCACGTGTGTGCACCCACAAAAACAGTGACAGATAAACAGGAACACACAGTAACAGGGAGGCCACGCTATCACGCTGAACACCTCTGACATACTCCAGCTATTTGGAACGTGCGGCTAATCCGACGTCCGAGCTCACCGATGGAATCCTGTGCACACGAGTTGGAGCCAAGTAATGCTCTCGAGGGCGGAAATAACAGCTTAGAGCTGTGAAAGTTTGCTTTAAAAGGATGATGGATTTGTTCTCGCGCTCTAATAAGGCCAAACACAGCGGGATTAATGCGGTTAATGGTTAATGCTGTGGGATTATTGCAAATTTCATTATCATACCACTACTGGAGGACAGCAAAGGTCACATTTTACAATGCTTTTACTCGTCAGGGCAGCAATCATTCCTCGAGTCAAACAAGCACAATTTGGTTGGTTTTATTTGAATATTTAAAAAAACGATGTAGTGGCAGATGTATGAACTCACAGCTGATGCAATCCCATAAGAACACGCGGTAACAAATTATTAGTTCACTTCGTGTAATTTGAACAGAGAAAACATGATGTCAGAGCTCTGTTCCTGCTTGACTGTGGACTACAGAATCACTGTGTCGCTGTTATGTAATGTCTGCCCTGGACTCCAAAGCTCACGCCACATATTTCACAGTACAACACTGTGTGATACATACACTAACAACAGATATAAGCGGGGAAACTGCCGCCCTGTCACAGCCTTAAAGGTTCAGTTTGTTCATTGCAAGTAAATTTCATTGTTCGCTGACCCCTAGCAAATGCACTGAAACAGCACGCTGCACGCGTCCTCGAGCGCATGTAATAATTATAACAGGAACAAAGCAGGAAATCAAATAATGTCTCACGAAGCCATAAAAACAGCACAGGGAGGACGACGGGGCGGATGGATGGACGGACCAAACACTGGACCTACACGCAGCAGACTGCTTTTTACTTCACTTCCTTTAAGCACAACTATGTTTTTTACGATAATGACAAAGCTCTTCTTTGGACTTAAAAAAACAACAACTTTGTTTTTAATTAAATAAATAATTAGGCATTATTTCCTTTGGATTATACTGAAGAATAGCAGCAATTTAGGTCATTGTATATAATGTTATGATTACTGTGGTCACACGATGACATCAAGTAATTATATTTTTGACTTGTTTTTGAAGTGTTAAAAAACTGTTTTGCATTCATTCTATTTTTTTCCATTATTGAATTATCTCTAAGTTGTTTGATCCTTTTTTAGTATAAACAAAATAATCAAGTGAAAAGCAGGCCACTGCTACTGGTTACTGTCAGCTAGTTTCCTATCGGGCAACTAATTTGTTAATTTCCTAATACAAATATTTCAGCTTTTCTTTTTTTTTAGTGCCATAGTAACAAATAGCTTTAATAAAATGGTTTCTGTTTCTGTGTCATATATTATTATTAGTCAAAAAGAGTAAGAAATGGAAAAATGTGATTATTTTAGAGACTACCGTCCTGACTAAGTCGTGATTATAAAAAGTCCACATACGTCTTTAGGGGTTTTCGTCTCTGCTGGTCGGACTTGGGTCTGGCCAGACTTTTGTATCAGCTGCTTCTTGGAACAGTGGGAGAGCAACTCCGGAAGAGCCTCTTGCATTAAAATACTGAAGTACTTCCCCTTTCTGGGTGAGACGGCGGCCAAAAAAAGACGCTCTTTGAACTGTGTGTGTCATATACACAATGATGCGACTGCCCAGTTATGAATCAGCAAAATGCTGGATGGTGTGTGTGTGTCTGAGAGAGAGAGAGAAAGCGAGAGAGGGAGGGAATGTGTGTGTGTTTGCGCAATGACCAGAGCAGCAGGCAGGTGGTTTTCTTGTTTTCCTCGCCAGTCAGTATTGACATATTTAAGCGCTGACGGCACCTCACAGGCATCCCGCAGGGAAATTGGATGGCTTTATTAAACAAATAGGACCGCTGCTTTAAAGCGACGCTCTCGTAAATGAGCCCCGGAGCCAGAAAACTGCCACAGCCCCGTTTAACACTCAGAGTTTACAGAAGGTCATCCTTTTGGGCATATCTCGTTATTAAGCTGGAGAACTGTCAAACACTGCAAGCCTTCATTAAACTGTGAAACATACAAATAATTCATCTTGCTGTAAAAGCCGCACAAGATCACCATCAACAACTTCACTCGTTCTTGGCACCTCGACTCAGAGCTTCGGGTTCGTCAAAGAGAGGCGGGATGTTTGCAGTCAAACACGCTCAACGAGAAAATGCTCTTCTCAAAGCCCCGGAGTCGAACCCTTATCCCCACTTGTTTACTTCAACTTCAATTTCTATGTGCGCAACACCACCTGGAATGCGGACACTGGCAAACACGCACATGGCCCGTGATCAAGACTCTCCCCTGCAGGGTGATTGCGCTGTCTCCAACAAACGCACTTTCCCAAAAGCCCAGAGATGCGGGTCCTCACTAGAATACAGCAGGCTGGCTACCAGGCACAACTCAAGCGCGAAAACGCACCTGCGGCAGCAACACGGAGCCGATCCCCACATCAGCCGAGCTATTACAAATAAGTTCACTCACACCGAAGGGCGCTCCTCCTTTGCTCCGGGACTGTGCGAAATACGCGCACTCACAGGCGACATTTTCCTCCTCTTTTAAAGTGCGTGTCACAGCTGGCAGGTGCAACGGCCAACACAGAGGTCCCGTCCGACGAGGCGCTGTCTGTCCGGCTCGGCCCACCCCGGTCGAGATCGGCAGCGTTCGGTTGGGCTCGGCCCCGCTGGCCCTGTACACTGTCGGCAGATGACTGCGTACATTTCTGCTCCTTTCTCCTTCAGCAAAGAGCCCAGCGCACTCACTCTGTTCCTGCCTTTTCATTATATCATGTCCATGTGACACGCTCAGGCCTCAGTCGATGGAAACTTAAAGGGACCTCTCACGTGATAGCGCGCTCACGACAGAGAGCGCGTCCAGGAGGAGAAATAAGAAATAAGATGCACGGCAGCAGTAACCAGAGCCGCTCGGGCTGGTTACTGACTAGTTTGGGTTTTTTGTTTTTGTGTTATCAGGAAGATTTTGCCGCTGCCTTTAATGGTCATACTAGTAATGTCGGTAATCTCTAGTAATACTAATGATGATCAAGATAAGTTCATGTTGCTGCTGATGAAGACTAGGGTGAAAATAGAGTGATGATGAAAAGAACTGCTGTTTTATTGGTGCGATGATGACAACTGCTATTGTCAGTGGCTGAAGAAGACAACCATTTGTAGCTATGATGATTGCGACAGTGAACCTGTAAAAGTTGTGATCATGATGATGATGATAAAACTTTCAGTGGCTGCCATGATGATGATGGCAAAAATGAAGATAACACAATTTGTGGTACGACTGCTGAAAATAACCATGATGATGGTGGCGATGAGTGTGAGAATGATAACAGTACCAAGACTGCAATGATGATGATGATGATGAAGATGGTGAAGATAATCCTTACTGGTTATACAAATGATGAGGATGATGAATAGAACGGTTATCATTACAGACAGTAAAGAGAATCCTTGTTAGATGTGATGATGATACTGATAATGATGAAGATAACCTTTACTGGCTGTTATTGCTTACTGAACAGGCTGATGGTCTTTGTTAGCTTTTTTTTTCTTTATCAATGAGCTCATGGCCTGTATGACATCATCACAGGGTGAGTAACGTTGTGGGGAAAACACCTGATCTCATATCAGAGGCAGATTACCGAAACTGGATGTAAAATCTGCTCTGTGTCTCAGAGAGTGGACACTGTGTGGATGCTCTCTGTTCACTCTGACTTTACATTAGACTTCCCTCTTGTTTAATTTTATCTCTTCTGTGAATGTGTCAGCATGGCTTAATACAGGCATTTAAATCCCTCATTAAAACATGTGGCTCTGACTGAAAAATCTAATCATGTGAATATACACAAAGATATTTTTGGAAATTGTCCAAAACATGAGTTTAAAAATGACTTGCTTTGAAGTAAAGCTGAGGCTAGCAGCAATTTGGTCAGCAGTCTTATAAGTTGCTGAACCTCAGATCAAATATGTCAAATATAAAGGATCCACCCACAGTGACCATCACCCCACTCCACCATGGAGGACCAGGAGGCTATTTGGGGGGCTAAAAAAAATTGTTTTTTGGACTTTTGGACTAATTTCCTTCCTCATTAATTACAACAGGGGCGACCGTGGTTCAGAGGTTGGGACGCTCACTTTGTAACCAGAAGGTTGCCAGTTTGATCCCCCAGCTCTCTGTCCTGGTCGTTGTGTCCTTGAGTAAGACACTTTACCCTACCGCCTACTGGTGTTGGCCAAAAGGGCCGATGGCGCGATACGGCAGCCTCGCTCGCTTCTGTCAGTCTGGCCCAGGGCAGCTGTGGCTACAGCTGTAGCCTCCACCAGTGTGTGGATGAATAGTGGAGGTGTAAAGCGCTTTGGGTGCCTAGAAAAGCGCTATATAAATGCAATCCATTAACTAAAAAGCAGGCATGCCAATAATGGTTGGAACTGCATTAAAGCTTAAAAAAATGTTTTTTTGCATCAATATATTTTGTTGTAGGTCCTTTTTTTTAAAAACTAAATTAACTTTTAATTTCACATTAACAGCCCCTTATCAACCTGGGTAGCTAGTCAGCACTAGCTCTAAATGCTTTACACCGAAATATTCGATAAACCGGTGGATGACGTCACTGTGGCTACAGCCATCTTTCATATACAGTCTATGTTGCTTCTCAACAAGGCAGCAGGCAGCGCTCTAACAAACCCTGTGTACAACAAACGCACATTTAGTAACTGGTGGTTTAACACAGTGAAGCATTAACACTTCCTTATGAATATCTATATTTTACTGAAGAGTTGTTGGAGAGGACAGACTGAGGATCCACGGCGCTAATGTTTCTCTGTGTCTGCTTAATGTTGGCTGTAACACATCCTGTTATTCTGTTATTCAAAGCTTTCTCTTCTGTCTATAATAAGCACAGAATTTCTACCAGGGCAAAGACATTCACTTCTATACAAATGATGGATAAGTTTACGGTATCAACAGGCAACAAAACAAACTTTTTCCTGTCTCTCATTAACAGGCATGACACCCAACCGATCATCACTGCAAATACAAAATGTACCTGTCAAACAATTACACAACACAACTCTAAAACATCGTGCTTCAGCTCGACGACGATTAGCGGACTATTACGTGACCCAACATCGAACCCACGCTTAGAGAAATGACACGATCACGCTCGCCGGTGTTACACAGCAGTGAACCACGTCTCACGTGTGTTCCCAGTTTGCATCCATGCACATGAAGCCTGACGAGCGTCCCTTCCAGAAGGGAGGGTCTGCCAAGTGCTGGGAGGGTGCTCAGAAGAAACACTGCTATCATGCAGCTCACATCGTTATCAAGCGTGGAAGGAGCCGACTTGTGGATGATTCATCAAAAACTAACACTTTTGCTGAGATTTGTCAAAAATATTCCAAAGAAGGACCAGGGGCTGTTGTTTTTCTACAACTCATTTAGTACATCTCCATGTCCTTAAGGTTTGTTGTGTGTGTTCAACATAGGTTGAAAAAGGTTCGGATGCAGACCTTGTGTTGCTGTTGTCATAAGGTTAGTGAGTCCAGAAGATGAGGCGCAGTAAATACAATTGAAGTCCATGTACGCCAGTGTGACGGATGGGCTTGGCGGCAGTCAGGGCTGTGTGAAAATGCCCGATGTCCGGGGCTCTGAGGCTCACAGACCCCCTGTGGTTTGAATTAGAGTGGATTACAACTCTCAGCAACAAAAGACGCGACTCCCCCTCGCTTACTTTGCTAGAGCTCGGCGCTCGTTTGAACGAGTGACACAGCCAGTAAAATGTGCCACAGTGCTCTGTATCGCCTGTGTGCACGCTGCTAAACTCAGACTTTAAACTATCGCGACTAAAATAACAATCGCTGGTTCGTTTATTTTTAACTCACCAATCTAGAGAATAGTAAACATGTTATCAGCTGTTAAAACTTTTGAAAAAACATGCTTTTCAAATTAGTTTTTCACTTTCTCTGAATCTGAATTTTTACTTTTGTGAACTTATTTAAAGTGTTTAATTCCTTTGCACCATATGACATCATCACAACAGTTTGCATTGACTGTTTTAGTTTCCATTTTTACTATTACTCTGGAAATGAGCTTAGATTTCTTTCTTTTGAAAAAACGCTAAACAATTGCCTGATGGGAAGTGCATGCTGTCACAACTGAATATCAACTAAAACAAAGTAACACGGAGAATAAAAGCACAACAAACGGGGCAGAGGACACGGCTGACTGACACATGCAGGGTGGCTAAATCTGCACAAGGGTCAGAGAGGCTGCCAGAGGCGCGGTTGCTGTTTGCTACAAAACCATGTGCTTCAAATGAGGATGAGGCACATATGAAAGGTACAGTTTTTCTTCTAAATAGGCAGGAGCTGGAACAGCTCAGCAACTGGTTTCAAGCACACTGGTTCAATCCCTGACAGTCTCCAGCACATGTCTTGAAAGTGCCCTTGGGCAAGACACTGAAATGATCCCCAATGCATCCACTGAAGTGTTACAGCGCGTGTGCAACTGTTAGAAAAGCTGCTGTGTTAATGCATGGGTGTGGCTCGTAGTGAAAAGCACTGTTCAGTTCAAAAAATCTTAGATAGCAACAAATGTTTCTGGCACTAATTACCTCCAAGCTGCACGGAGAATGATGTGAAGACTCCAGCGACACTTAAAGTAACACCAGCTTTATTGAGTGACCAGCGCTTTCCTCTGTGTGGCCTTCCATCAGGGTCAAGATCTCTGCATAGGGCAGAGCCAACCAGCCCAAACTATTCCATTATTCATAGATCTGGAACTCTAGTTGGTACAAAGCGATGGAATCACTTTGATCTCAGAGACTATTTTCTACATTTTGACAACGTGTTTCCTTCAGGTCAGCACAGCTTGTGGTGATCCAACAGAACCAGTCATGGAAACCAGTGGTTGACATTATAACCACCTGTATGTTAATGCGTGACTTACAGGATAGCATTTAGCGCAAATAAAAGACTACAAATACTGGATTAGAACAAGCTGAAAAATGTCAAGTCATCTTCTTTCAAAGCATACACTGTACATTAGGAGGCTGAGTGTGGCCTGTTCAACCGGAATAAAGCGCATTAGTCACCAGATGATTCATCCACTCTGTAAGCTACACATATAGTAAAACACGTCGACGCTCAACCTGCAACGTGCTTTTTGAAACGGGACACTGTTGTCTTTGTTTCATAGAGCAAACACTGCTGTCAGTATTGGCAATACAGTAAAGACTGTGTGATCAGCTTATTATTTTTCTGTGGGAGTCTGATTACTGCACAGCTACACAGCTTGACACATAAAATAATCAGGGAGGGTGTACATACTTAGGATCATGCTTGGAACGAATGGTGCTGGAGCGGCGTGGAGAAGATCATTTCTGTCCTGTCGCCTCAAAGCAGATTAATCAAATGTCCTCAGTATATGTTTATTTTTACGGAATAAAATACTGTTATTATTTTATTATCATTAGCTGTTTATTTTCTATCGATTTAAGCTAACAAGTTTCAACTGAAAGGATATTTAGAACAAAAATAGATAATTTAAAAAAGATGAATTTTGTTATGATGAAGCTGACCTGATAACTGCATCGTGCGGTGTGGCGTAAACATGTGTGTACTGTCTCTTTAAGAGCTCGCTCCTTGCTAACCTCCCGCTGTCTGTTATTTTCTGCAACAAGATGGCTGTCGCTCCCGAGAGCAGAGTCCTCACTTTCAGCGTTTTTAAATGGAGCTCTTACTCGTCTACATATTTACCTGAGTGAGTATCTTTCCCATCACCCGGCCCAGCGTATGCACTAGGTTTTGCGGTGGCAGGTGGTCTTTTGTCATCTCGGTGCATTTGTGTTTCTTCCACCCTGCACGACTGGCCTAGCTTGTCTGCGATCCAAGCAAGCTAGCGCTAGCTTCCGTGTGGGGCGTTTGGTTTTGGACATTCAGCCGCCCAATAACGATGTTGCTGTTTTTCAGCTAAACATTTGTTGGAAACAATACCCTACGATGTACTTTATGTCTGATGAAATGACGCTTTAGTAATTTCTGTGACATTTGTGGGTAACTAAGGGACAGTTTCTCAGTTCAGTGTAAGATGTGAGTGGGAGCGTTATCTGTAAAACGTAAACAAAGCAACTGAATGGTGTGTTCTTATAATTAGATTATTCTAGAGTGACAACCCCACAACCTGGCATTGGAACACACCCACGCTATTCTTTGTAACTTTCGTTGTCACAGCTGTATAATATTTTACGCTTTGACTACGTGGTGTGCACTTCGGCATCTTAATATGTTAAAAACGAACGTCCCACGTTAGCTAACTGGACTCCAGTGCTGAAGTATGTAACTAGCTGCTGTTACCTAACCATAGAGCTTTGCTTTAGCAGCTATGCTAATGAGCTTGGCTACCTGAAACTGTTGCAACGAAAGCAAACCTTATTTATCGCTCACGCCAACACCTATGTCATAATTTAATATAAACGAAGTCACCCATAGTTTCGCGGCTTTCGCCTGTTGCTGGTTCAGCACTCGATAAACAATTCAGCATTAGCTGACTTTATGCTAGTTGGCTAACAACAACAATTAACTAAATGAGCCTTCTAGCAGAGTGTAGCTGATTCCTCCAAAGAAGTAGTTTTATTATGTGATACATCTACTGTTGTAAGCTTCCAGGACACACAGACCTGTATTCTGCCCAGCTTTGCACTGCTGTCTTTCAGTATTTTCTGCTGACTTGATGGGATAATATTCCCCAGTGGTAAATGCTTGTCTTTTTGTTTTGTTTAGGAACATCTTGGTGGATAAACCTAACGATCAGTCCTCCAGGTGGTCTTCTGAGAGCAACTATCCTCCACAGGTAGGTTCATTTCTGGTTTAAAAAAAAAAAAAAAAGCTCTAATTTTGGTGACCTGGAACAGCAGTTTTCCATGGAAGTCATGATTTGTGAAGGTTCATAGGGTCACAGTCCGTGTGTATGCTTGGCTGATTAATTAACATTAAGCATTTTAGACAGGGGAGCATCTTGTGAAGATGTGCAAACAGGAAATTGTGTGGACTGCACAGAGAGGCCAATGGGAATGAAAAACCTTTAGCTCTACTTCCACACTGGAGTTCCACACTCTTATATTGTGGGAAAATTTGCCATTTTAAGACGCGGCATTTGGAAACACGTCAATTATACGTCACGTCCGTGTCATTACTCACGCCATAACCAGTACCACAATTTATTGTATTCTGTAACCTTCTCTCAAAAAATGTAACTACATGTCAGATTAACATACCACAGCACTTAACTGGTGTGGCTGTACATGAACTTGTCATTTCAAGTAATAACAATGTAATGTAGTCAACATTAAAAAGCTTAGCTGTGTTGGGACGTTTGTTAGGTAAAATCTACCTGAAAAAGCAAGTGGAAGGTGTGGATGTTGTGCCTGCTACCTCACCTTTGACTTCTTTTCCTGTGTTGTCTACCTTTGATTTTGTTAGACAGGTAACACTTGTGGGGATTGTTTGTTAAGTGCTCCGTGAGGGCGTGCCCAGTGAAATAGGACAGAGTGGCGAAATGAAAGCAAAACAGAGTGGTATACTCTGCTGAAATGAAATGTGTCCATATAATACAGATGGAGTACTGAGTTTTATGCGGTTTCTCGAGTCATGCTGTTGCTGCTAGACGATCATTCATTATGTCGAGTGCTTTTCACCCTTATAGGCTGTTAGACGCATTTTCTTGCAGATGCAAATTCTCAACTGTTTATGCCGTTTTTACTTAGTGATGTTTTCTAAATGAATGTTAAAGTTGGATGCTTTGAGTTATTTTGGGTTTTTTGGCCTGGCTTACGATATCTTCCTGGGCTTGTTTAGATTTGAGTGCTTGGTACATGGAATATCTCAAGGCCGACCTTCATCTGACTGAATGTAACATGGTTTCAAGTCAGGCCACAGTTACTCAAGTTTATGTAAGAAGAGTGAGTGGATTAGAAGCTTCTCAACAAGTATGAATATGTCTAAATGTGATATAAAAAACCCCCCACACACAACAATTTCTTAGTTTGTGTATAACTTTGACTAACTTATATAATAATTAAAAAGGCTGTACAAAGATCTGGGCAAGAAAAAGTAAGTGAAAGTTTTGAATTCATGTATCTCTGTAATCAGTCAGTTTTTACTTTCAGTCAAACAAATGTAAAAAGGAAATTTAAATTGTCCAGTTAAACATGAGATAATAATAAAAACATGAATAGGAATTGTCTTGATATACGAAAAACCTAAAAAACCCCCACCAAACAGTAATGCTCTAATACCAGATGAGACCAAATGTGACTTTTTTGTCTGTGTTTGGGCAGAAAGAATGCCGTGATCCAAATTTCAAATGTAAAGCACAGTGGTGGGAGCATCACGGTTTGGGTTTATATAACCTACACAGACGATGCAGATAAGGTACCGTTAGCTACTCTCTTTTCCCACGGGGTTGCCACAGATCTGGTTACACCAGATACAACCTTCCCGTTTATCCAGGCTTGGCACCGGTACTAGGAGTGCACAAGCTTGTGACTCTAGGAGGCTTTGTTTTCAAGGCTTGATGCAGAAATGTCAGCAATTCCAAAGAGTTCACTAACCCTAGTGTATGTGATGGGGTTCCACCTTGCAGTAAGCAGCAACAGCAAGTGGTTTTATGTTCATATTTATGAAAAAAAAAGTTTGAACTCGTTGACCGAGTTTGACGACACTGTCAGGGATGGTGTTGCACGACTTTGAGGTTAAATCTGAAAGTTTGCATTGACTGACAAGAGGAAGTGAAACATTGCAAAACAATGGTTAACCACTCTCTCGGAGGACTGAGCACCCCAGACTCAAAATACTGCGTGTTTCTAGTACAGCAGCCGGGTGTTATGCAGGCCGTTCTACAGCTCTGGTAGAGTCTTTAAATGAAGGGAAACTGCACTGGTCTGCCTGTAATTTAGCGTAGACCGTATTTGGATGGTAGAAAACATGGTTAAATAATTGATTTGTAAGTCTAAAGTAACAGTTAAGCATTAGAAATGATGCCAAACATTTCCTTCCATTTTTTTTAAATAAGAAATTGAGCATGAACTAAATATCTCTGGGGCTTGGTGGGTGATCAAGCGAGGTTGATTGTTTTATTACATGTTGTCTCATTACAAACACAAAATGTAGTTGACAGGAAAGTCAACTCAGCATTGCTACTTTTTATTTACCGTAAAGCTTGGAAGGCAAGTTTGTGTGCTTCATGAATGCTTCGTTTCAGATTCATCTCGGTGCTTTTACAGTGGACGATTTCCTGTTTAATCAACGCTCTGGCCCGTGGCCATAGGTGGAGTGTCATTCGATGTCTTGGCTTTTTAGAGCACCGATGACACCAATGACATGTGGATGCAGTTCATAGTGTGTTGTACTGGCGCTTACCTGGTGCTGTAGTCGTAGAGATAATGAGCGCCTGGGCAGGCGTAATTGCAGGCAATTTCCTGGAGCCCTCTACAAGCACTAAATACATCATAACTCTGTTCTTTGCTTTCAGCCTGTTTCACCCGTCTCAATTTCTCTTTTTCAACAGTTTTTAATCTTAAAATTGGAAAGGCCAGCGATCGTTCAGAGCATCACCTTTGGGAAATATGAGAAGACTCACGTGTGCAACCTGAAGAAGTTCAAGGTGTTTGGTGGGATGAGTGAAGAAAACATGACCGAGCTTCTGTCCAGGTGAGACCCCTGCTTATGTAACGTCAGGGAAACATGTTTTTGTGTTACAGTAGTAGTTTCTCTACTGGTAGACGCACTACCTGAGAAAGAAAGTGCCATCAGAAGTGCTCAGAATTAGCTTTTTGACCTGGCTGTAGCAACGACTTCTAGTTGACAGAAATTTACTGATTAAACAGATTTTTTTTTTTTTGGCCTAAGTAATAAATCGGTGTCATGTTGAATTTGAACTTGAACAAATGCAAATAAAAGAACAGAGTAGTGCTGTAGTCGTGCTATAAGTTGTAAATGTGCAACTTAAATTGTTGCAAAGTGTGTCTGGAGAGGTTGCAGCCAGTGCAGGGAGGCTGCGTTCACAGCCAGCCTGGTTGTTAAGGAACAGGACAGGCCTGACGTGCAGCTGCCACGGCCACGCATGAAGTCTCGATAGCTGCCAGAGGTGGAGGGCTATCCACAGTTTACCAGCAAATGCACTCTGTTGGTATCTCGACCCACTAGTACGATTTGTGAAACAGCCGTGTCATCTTGTCTCTCTCCATCTGCCAGTGGCCTTAAGAATGACTACAACAAGGAAACGTTCACCTTAAAGCACAAGATCGACGAGCAGATGTTTCCCTGCAGATTTGTCAAAATAGGTGAGAGCTGATGCAGTTTGGCACACTTTGTGTTGTCATGTTTTTGTTGCTGTTAATACTTTTTGTTTGTTTACCTTCAGTGCCTCTGATGTCTTGGGGTCCGAGTTTCAACTTCAGCATCTGGTACATTGAGCTGCATGGAATTGAAGACCCTGATGTGGTGCAGCCCTGTCTCAACTGGTACAGCAAGGTAGGCCTCAGCCTGGGTTTTAGAGGGGTGGGGCAGAAGTGGGAGAGTGGACACGTACATGCTCACACACGTTAGTGGTGTTTGAGTCCTTCGCTCGCGCTACAGGTCTGCACAAGCGACACCTGTCTTTGGTTACATCCTTACTCCTCTGTCATCCGCTTTGAAGCCAAAGAAATCCTAAATTGGTGACTTTGTTTTTTTGGAAGTTCGTTTGTCCACGTTTGGACGTCCTCTGTGTGGTAAACGTGCAAATCGGTCCGTGCAAAATGACATTGCTTCACCCATCAAGTCTGCGTGTGTGCACATATATCGCCCATCGCCGTTTATTGGACTTAGGATTGCCGGTGGACAACTTTTACATGCGCCCAGCCCTAATAAGTACATCTGAAAACCACAAGCTCAGTTTCTTTAATTGTATTCTCATTTTTCTAGTTCCACGTCTGTCTTAGATTCATGTCCTGGATTGCATGTAATTTATGAATATCATAGTTTACTACTTATTTACAAATGACACTTTGGCCTCTGATATTGTGTTATGCCTTTCAAATGTAAACTAAATACATTTTGTATGATTGCTTTAAATGAAGTCCTGGGTCAGTTTCTTATGTATTTATTTGTTTTCGATTAACCAAACTTTCCCGACTCTAGTGTGGGCCTGCTTTTACCTACCTCTGGTGACTAGAAGCTTAAATTTATTCTCTAATTGTGACAAAATCCTGCCAAGGGAAAGAGCTGCGGGTACTGCTGGTTGTCCGTCTCTGGACATTTTCCGTGATGTCTCCAGTGTTGGTTGTCGCCTTTTCTTTCCACCTACATTAGCAGACTCATTGAAGTTGGTTTTTTGTTGGGGCTTTAGATATTTTACATGAGACAAATGAACTATTTCTCAATCCTCCTCCTCTTTGATGCTTTAGCGGAGTTGAGCTGGCGGCTCCTTTACTTTGGTTGTCTTAAAATATCTCCCGACTGCTGACGATTCTCTTCTTCGCCTACCTGCTCACACCTGCTCACACCTGCTCAGCTCATGTTGATGTAAAGTGGCATCGTGTGGCCTGTGATGAAGGAGTTGTACATGTGTACATGGTAGCTTAATGATTACTTTGGTGTGTCCAAAGGACACTGTTCCAGAAGTCTTGTAGTTAGTTCAGAAGTAACTTCTGTAGTAAAGTAAACCTCTTTTATTTATGCATGTATTTATTTATCACCACTGTCATTTTTGTTATGCTCTAGCAACGTAATAGCAATAAATAAATCTTGAATCTTGCCATCCTTTTTTCCTTATATTTCCAGTCTAGCCATGCTTGTTCTGTCTCTGTCCAGTGATATTGTCATGAGCTCTAACATGCTAATGGAGAGGTAGAAGGTCTGAGCTCTTGGCTTTTTCCAGTCTCTTTGACCACTCCACGGTGTGACCTTGGGGTCAATTTGTTGGGTTGGTCCACTCTTGGAAAGGCTGTGGTGGTGTTGACAGACTTTTGTGCAGCTCTCAAATAAACCAACAGCACAGCCTGACAGTGATGTCCTGACACGTAGGTCAGGAGCTGATTGGCTCGGGAAAGGAAGCAAAAGCCAAGTTCATCAAAGCACAAAAAAGTAGCTCCAATAGTTGGTTTTGATTGTTGTTTTTGTTTTTTTGTAACGTTCAGTTTCATGTCAGTAAACAGAAGCTACAACGTAAGTTTTTTTTCTTGTTCAGAGTTGGCTGAAGGATTAACAACGTCACACACAAACAGAGATTAGATGTTCCATATATTTTTGATGTTGCCCCTTGTGACAGTACACAGCCACAACATGTAGATTTCAGACAACAAAGCAGTTCATATGCTTCGTAGGATCCACGCACAGCCATGCCGGTCTCCTAACAATGGCAGAAACATTTAACTAACTATATGAATCAGCCCTGCACATTCTTAAGTAAGACAGTAGCTGCTGCCTTTAACGACAGTATCCTGCAGGCTGCACCTGTCGCGCGTTTCCATGGCCGAGCAGCTGCATCTAGTCCTTACAATACCAACTGCATAAAGCATCCAGTGCAGCGGTGTAAAGCACCCCACCCCTGGACGCTAGAGCAGTGGACACGTGCTCTCGGGAGTGATGATTCACGTTTCTCCATCTGGCAATCTGATGGATGAGTCTGGGTTGGTGGTTGCCAGGAGAATGGTGCTCGTCTGACTGGGTTAGCCAAGTATAGAGTTTGGTGGACGGGGATTGTGGGGTGGGGCTGTTTGTCAGGAGTTGGCTCAGCGTCTTGGTACAAGTCAAAGGAACTCGTAATGTTCCAGCATACCAAGACACTTTAGATAATGTCATACTCTCAACTTTGTGGGAACAGTTCGGGGATGGCCCCTTCCTGTTCAAACATGACTGCACACCAGTGCACAAAGGAGGGTCCAGAAACAACATGGATAAGCGAGTTTGGTGTGGAAGGAGTCGACTGGCCTACACCGACCTCACCCTAAAAAAGCACCCTTGGGAGGAGTTGGAGTGGAGACTGGGAACCAGGCCTCGTCCAACGCCACAGTGTGTGACTTCACAAATGCACTTCTGGAACAATGGTCCAAAATTCCCATAACCACCGTGTGCATTAAGAATTGAATGGCACTCGGGTTCATATAAAATTCATATAAAAATACTTGCCTGGTGGCATCATGTGCTGCTGGATGGTTTCACACGTGTTTAAGAGAGACCGTCTGGTCCTGTGTGTCAGGTGTGGCCCAAACATTTGTGCGGCGATTTGAACGTATCCGTTTGCTCTCCATCATGTCGTTACAGTACAGAGAACAGGAAGCCATCCGCCTTTGCCTCAAGCACTTCAGACAGCATAACTACACAGAGGCCTTCGAGTCGCTGCAGAAGAAGACTCGAATAGCTCTGGAGCACCCCATGCTAACCCACCTGCATGACCGACTGGTGCTGCAAGGAGACTTTGACGCCTGTGAGGAGCTCATAGACAAAGCTGTGAGAGGTATCATACTCAGCCGTAGTGCGTGTTCTGACTTTAACCGAATTATTTTGAAGATTTTTAGAAATGCTCGTGAGGATATGCTTGTTTTGTCTTCCTAATAACGGTTTTTGTCATATTTGATTGGTTTGTCCTCTTGCTAGATGGCTTGTTTAACCAGTATATCAGCCAGCAGGAGTACAAGCCCAGGTGGAGTCAGATCATCCCGAAATGCAACAAAGGTACAAGCGCCCAAGAAATCAACCGAGACGACATCAACAGTGAGCCCAACTTTCTAGTGGGAAATGTTCCCCGCTTCTCAAACATTTAATACATGCTGAAAATGTTGTGACCTGTCTAAAGCAGCACTGTCTTGTCTGTTTGCTGCCCCGCCCATCCCTTCGCTCCACCCCTTTACGTCTC
>VUQR01019593.1:2695-39595 GCA_015108515.1 Hemichromis elongatus
TCACACCCATTCTCACAAGCACTTTCTCTAAACTTAGTGCTTTTCTAACTACATTTACACACATTCATATCGGAGAGCAACCTGGGGTTAGTATCTTGCCCAGGGATACTTGATCAGTAGGTGACGTGCTCTACCTCCTGAGCTACAGCCGCTTGTTGTGACTATGGTGAGAGTCTGTGCACCATCAGCTGCAGCTGCGCGGTTAGGCACCTGTTTGTGTCACAGCATTTAGAAAAGAAATATAGAGAATCACGTCCTCTCCCAAAGAGCACTGCCAAGACAAATCTATAATTCCAGACTTTGGATGACACAGCTGGCGGTGATTGTTTTTATGTTTGTTATGATTAGGACAGTTTGATTTGAATGGATAAAACTGTGCCGACGTGGAATGATGGCTGCGATGGCTGGTGAAGACAACGCATCTTTTACAGAAGCACCAACGGTTGAAATGACTCACTACAGCTGGGTATGGCAAGAGCACTATAGAATGAGCAGCTGTAGATAAAGATGAAGTATGAACAGTAGCCACATGTCCAGTCACAGAAGGAAGAGCAGCTGCAGCTTTGCTCGCATCTTGCAGCTGGATACTGTCAGAGAGTAATGATCAATAAAAATATTACCAAGTGTCACATCATCTCTTCTTTCTTGGACCATCTGCAGTCTTTTTTCTAGCTGTCAGCGCAACACAACCAGTTTTTTGGTCGCTGCTTGCAAACAAAAACAGTAATGCATTCAGTTGTAGAAAGTAATTTGGCAGCAAAGCTGGAGACATCCATTCAGACAGTTAGCAACATAAACTTTAAGCTACAGACACACAAACGGACACAAATCCAGGACATACATACCACCTTTTTTCCTTGTTTTTAAGTATCAACTTAAGCTGGCAAAAAAAGTTGTCAAGGTTCCCTTGACAAAAATATCTAAATGTAGAAAAAGATATGAGTAGAAATTAGTGCTAACTTCAAGTATGATGTGAATTTTTCAAATACACTTTTAAGGTTTAACAGACAAAATACCCACAATGATGTATCAAGGGCATTCAAAATATTTTAATTTTGCCACTAGGCACATTGTGGCCAAGGTGTAAGAGAAACTACTGCAGCTACGTAAGGAAGCCTCCAAAAGTCAGCCATGATAAAAAAAAATTCTTTAGTTTATTCTGGTACAAAAGAAGGTTTTAGTTTCCTTCTCAATAAAAGAAGAATATTATAACACATCTACTTTGATAACGTTAGGGGGTGGTTGCTTTGATTAACAGGTAAAGGTGAACGACTGTTTTTTATACAGCACTTTGCTACTCTGCCACGAACAGTGTTTTTATATAACATGTCTATTTACAGAGAGTCATATAAGTACATTTTATTTGCTACACCCTATTTCTATTGTATTCCTTATTATACTCCAATGAATGCATCAGAGAGCAGCCCGGGTTTCTGTATCTTGCCCATTGATGCTTAGGCCTACAGACTGTATGAGAGCCCCCAGGGACCAAGCCACCAACTTTCTGACTAGGAGATGGCTTGCTCTACCTTATGTGCTACAGCCAACACCATGTTGATCACTCCTAGAAGGTTTATTTTACAACCTTTTGGTTATAATGTATGAATTTGGATTACAAAGGGTGCATTTCACAGGTTTTGGTTAGCTGCTGTCCTACTATGTACTCTGACTGGATGTGAAGAGTGAAAAACCAACCTGTACATGTTTAAACTGAATTACAAAACAGTACAGTTTACCTAGGTAAAGCTGAAATGCCACTAATGTGCAGTGTTTATTTTTTGTATCTACTCAACGATTAATTCATATTTCGGTTCAGGAGAGGAGTGAGTTCACTCAGTAAGATTTAACGTATTACATCACTGGAAAATTCTCTGCAGCAACTACATTTGCAGAGAATCACCATATGGTCAAAATATAAGATGGACTTTTAAAGCTGTATCAGGGATCTTTTGGCCATCAGATGGCAGAAATACTCAGAAACAACCCTTAAAGTAAAGGTTGTTACAACATATGTATCAAGGTGTTTATGGACACATATACAGGGTAGTATTAGGCAGTGGTTCCCAACCCCCGGGCCATGGACCAGTATCGGTCTGTGTGTCGTTTGGTACCGGGCCGCAAGCGTTGACGTTCAGGTGTGAAATTCATAGTTTTTCGGGTTTTTATTGTTAATATTTATGTTTTTGTTGTTATTGTTTTTATCGTGTTTTTTTGGTACCGGTCCTGGTTTTATTTTGTTGTATTCATCCGCGACACCTTAAAGGCCGGTTCGTGAAAATATTGTCGGACATAAACCGGTCCGTGGCCCAAAAAAGGTTTGGGGACCGCTGGTATAAGCAATCCAAAAGTGTCGTGTTTCATAAATTTAATGTAGAAATTAGAGTCCCAAAAGACGTCAGATTTTATGATAGTGTTTGGCAGAATTAGACGTACATTGAAGCAAACCATCTTTAACTTAATTTGGTATTTCAATGAAAATAGGCAGGAAGAAACTGCTTTATCAGGATTATTCCCTTTATCAGTTGCAGTTTTGGTGCATCTGATTCTTACTGGTCAATAAAAACCACCTGACAAACTATCACGTCATCCAGTGTCTGTACATGTAGATTTACTGGAAGATATCAATAATAAAGCAGTTGTAGTGCCACGCTCTAACAGCCTCATATATTTGTCATGTTGTATTTTTCTTTTGACCAAGTAATCACACTAAGACTACCAGGTCCAAAAAAAAAGACCAATAAATAAACAGAACTATGGGATAAAAGCACACATCACACAATGTGAACAACCAATCCATCTAACAATTCTGTATTTAAGAATTTGTACACCATCTTAAGGTAGGACCAACATTTTTTGAACAACAGAAAGTTGTTTAACAAATAGATCTGAAATACAATTTCCTAAAAGTGATACAAATAAAGTTAACAGTCTGTCACTGAGTATTAGATGGGCAGATGATGTGACAAATGCAAAATAAAGAGCAGTTACAAGGCCTCTGAAACAGCACTGAAGGTTTACAGCATGTCGGCATAATAACATCATTACAAGAACTAGATATCGAGTGTCAAGAAAGTGCCCTTTCATTCCAGTGAAGATTTGCTGTCCCATCATACATCCTTGAAAGGTATACAATATGCAGTTGGCCAGCAAAACACATAGCAGCAGGAGTGATTCTTCCACACTGTTAAATCTGTGAAGATTAAAATTAACAACACTTTCCCACCGTATTATTTTTTTCCCAAGAGGGTGTGAATTAAAGCAGTTTTGGTTAACTGAGCAGTCTAACATCTCGTGACACCTAGAAATAGTTTATAGTAGCTGGTGGGTCGACTCCTACTGGAAATACTATGTCTATTTCATGTTATGAAACACAGAGTGATCACAATAACTCTGACAAAATAGTTATTTAACATACCTCATGACAGACTGACTGCCAAGTCTTGACTTTCTTCTGTAATGTAGGATGAACACAGCACCAAATGTACAGGAGCTGAACTTCATAGGTGTTGAAATGAGTTACCAAGCTAAGCTAATAAGCTTCATCATTTAAAAAGAAGATGTAGTCTCATGGGGATTCATCAATACTGGAAGTATTCAGACTACAGTACATGATGCATTCACCCTTTGAGAAAAAAAAAAAAGTTTAAAACAAACAAAAAAACCCACTAACGACAGCCTTTACATTTTCCATCTATAGAGCACGTGACTCTTGTAGGGCTGTCACGTAATAAGCCTCTTTACTGATACTTGCTTTTATTGGATAACAGTTGGCTTCTCATCCATTAGGGTCCTAAGAGCTAAAAATGAAGAAATCCAAATAAAAACTAATCTTAGCTGCATGCTTTGCACTCAAATTGTTTGCTAACAGCAGCATTAACTGTTCGAATATCAGAAAGCAATAATGCTGATATGGATTTGTGATTTTTAGAAGTATTGTGTTCAGCGTAGCTTTTTCTTTTAAATTTTAACACCTCTTTGCCAAGTCCACGTTCTCAGATTTGGTTATGACTGAGCGCTACTTCATGATGAGAACTTACTTATTCCAGTATGATATGCACATAACATTGATATTGTCTGAATAAAAGAAAGTAGCCTAACAGCTTAAGGTCTTGCAAGATACTGGATGTTGTAAAGGGACACATTTTCTAAAATCACAAACTATCAACAAGCGGGCTTGTTTGGAGACCATCTGTTAAATTAACATTTGTAAGCTACATAGCTATGAACTGTTTCAGTAGGTACATCGATGAACATTGACTTCCAAGAGACAATCGATGACTGCAAAGGAACCGCCCACTGAGAATCTGTTTTATGCCTTTTCATGTACATTAGCTACAATATGATCACAGCTTATATTTCTTAGAATTTCTTTTTTTGAATAACATGCAAAAGCTCTTTTAATTTGTATGTTATGTAACTATACACCAATAGACCTGGGATCTTTACTATGAAGCAAGTTTAATGTACCCGGGATGTCAGGATATTTTAACCCACGGCTCATCAATCTGGCTAAGAGCACAGTCACATGAAAAGGTTGGTGCTGGCATCATCTGACCAATCACAAACATGGACAAGTCTAGAGGCGGCAGAGCATTTGGAAGACATAACTATCATATTTGAAAAATACAATAGTAAGAGTATGAGTGTGAGATGGGAAAACGCCATATTAATGTGTGTCTTCTTGAATTGCTTTGGTCAGTAAAATTTGTTATGGCAATACCTATTATGTCAATAAAATTGGGCATATTTAAAGTCACTGGCTAGGAAAGCTAGCAAAAATCCTGTTGTATGGGCTAAGCCAACAGGCTTACCAATATCATTGCTCTATTGCTCTGAATTCGCATCGGAAAATTGTCCGTTTTTATTATTTCAGTTGCAGTCATTTTGCTGTTTAAATGAGTAAAAAATATCAGGTCTACAAGGACAAATGGGTGCCCTGTTTTAAAAAAGTACATTAATTTGTTGTAAGCAGTTTCCAGCCAAAGTCAGAGGGATATTATTTTCCTGAAAACTGAATGGTCAGCAGGCAGTGATTTCTTATGTGTTGATAATTAATCTTGAGTATAACCTGCGCCGCAGCAGATTAGGTCTGCTGCAGAAGTCACAACATAAGTGACCATGGCATGTAACTCGGTGAGAACTGAAGTGCCTTCATAATACAGGAATCTCCGGGTTAGCATTTTACACAATAGAGAGCTAACAAGCTAATAAAAACAAAACATGTGATTTAACTGCAGTCAAAGAAATCTGTTTCTGTGTCAAGTTGAAGATTTCCACTAAATGGGCATGTCAGGTCCACTTTAAGGTCTTCAGTTTAAGCAGATTGATTACTTACCTGAAGGAATGTCAAGGTACTCTGTCAGGTATTCCATAATAAAGGACAGCTAATACCTTTTTTGTTTCGCTGTCAATAAGACACAGTGTGATCATTTTTACCTGACTCAGTCTATTAAAGAGATGGCTTTTCCTTTGCGTTCACAAGTTATTAAAGTCATTCTACAGTCAGCTGAAAGTTGTCTGTAGGCATCACCTGAAACGAATGCCTTAAAAATGGTTTGTCACATTAGCATTTTTTCCATCTATTTAAACTCGGGGTACGGTAAAGAGAACAATGACCAGCAGCTGAATCTTTAGTGGCAATTTTAGTGAATTCTGAAAAAAAAAAAGGTTCAAAGTGTATTCCTGAATTCTAAAGAGAAAAGTACAGAAAATGTGGTATTTTTCAACTGCTACAAATTCTGTAAACAAAAATACATAAATAGCATAAGCACATAAATCAGGAAACTATTGACAGCCCTAATGAGGAGCCACAATGTCCGTCAGTTTAATCATGTTGGTTAAATGCTTATTAAGACTACCCATTAGTTCATAGTCCTCTTTTCATCTCCAGTCTCTTCCAGGTTCCTGCAACATTTAGTTGTTTAACCTAACATGATAATTATTGCTTCTCTACGCTATGAAGCTAGTATGCCTCAATATTTTGACCAAAAAGTAAAAACGACAACTCTTTCAGGTGAACAGTCGGTGAGAGTAGGAACACATACATACACACACGCGCGCACACACACACACACCCATTTAGTCAATCAATGTGAACATTGCAGATTCAACCGCTCACATGTCAGTGACTTTAAACTTTATGTTCTAAAGGTAAGCCACGCATAGCAGGACACAAAAGACACAGAGAAAACATACATGGACTGAGTCACCCGAGTGACAATCCATAGAACCAGCTGAAGCACCCCCGTAATGTGTGTTTCATCTCACACCGCTGTGTGTTTTGAATTCTCGTTTTCCTTCATGGGTGAAGAGGCAATATTCCTGTTGAACTGGCTGAAACTGGCTGCCCTGCATCTTGCCCTCGGCCCTCCTCCTCCATCTCCAGCTGCGGGGCCTGATGGTAAAGTACTGTAGCGACCCGGGATCGGCAGACCCTGCAGCGGGGGGAGCGTGTTGCCGCTGGGGTGGAGGGTGGCATCCTTGGCAAACAGGCTCTGGATGAGTTGTAATTTCTCCTTCTCCTCCTGTAAAAAGACATCGACCAGGAGCTTCTTCTCCCTTTTGAGTTGCTCCACGATGGTTTTGGGAACATCAGGAATCACCCAGGCAACCACGAGGCTGAGGAACATCACCAGGTTCTTGAAGAGTAGGAGAAAAGTGGGAATATAAGCAATAGAATGATTGATGCGTGTGGAAACAAATGAGACTGATGATACCTGTGAACAGTGTAATACTGTATATCGACCATATCAATGTCACTGAGCCATTATGTCAAAAATATATATGCAGCTAGAGTAACACGCCATAGTTGAAATAATGGATTCTGGTACTATTGCAACTGGCCACTGGGTTATACCTGAGAACCAGCTGACCAATGATGATCGCTGATAACAGTTCAGATCAGTTTAGCACGGAAGCTGATATTTGCCTTCGTGCAACTTTGAGGTCTTTGGTCAAATCAAAGACAAACGAGTGCAAGGGATCAGAGCAGGAAGTTACAGAGTGTAAAATATTCACTGCAAGACATCAAGAGTTTGCAGATTGCATTCATCTGCAGTGTGCGTACACGGACACTTTCCGTGGACACGGATTCTTTCCTATCTGGGCAGGCCGTCGGTCCATCGTTTACCTGAGCTGTCAGTGCTGGGTGAAAAGAGTCCACCTTTATATACTCTGGAGGAGGTTGTAAAACAATCTGAAAAGAGTCCAGTATGGGTCGATGAGTCAGAGAAGCTCACTTCTGACCAATGACAGCAATACTGAAGTGAGTTGTTGAGGAGTTCCTGAACTTTTCAGTCTGTAAACACTGCTGTTTGTTGCTGCTGTTAGGTGTAAGTGTCCGAAAAATTTTATTTTTCCTCTGACAAACAGTTTGATCACATTCTCATGCCCTATGAGAGTCCAACAACGATACCTCCATTTCACATAGTTTTACTCATGCCGGCTAACAGCAGCTAACATTAGATGGCATAATTGGGTTGTAGCCAGATGATGTTTTTTAGCTTGCCTGTGTCTGATGTCTGGAGACAGAAGGGTGACATGTTTAGTCAGCAATGACAATATTAGTAATAAATACGCATGTTTATGCACATTTTGGTCTGTTAGAGCCCAACTTCTGTGCAAGAAATTAGGTTTAAGGTGAGGAAGAAAATAACATTTTATTAAGATGCCAGTTGGGTTGTATGTTTCCTTTGTGTTGCCTTCTCTATTGATTGTTGGGTATGATGCTTCATATCTTGGGTCTAGGTGCAGGCATGGATATTAACATGCTGTCCCTTCACAGCATGTGAATGCCTACGGCTCTTCTTCTACTCTGCCTTTGGCATACTATTTATATGGCGAGTGTATACGTAGGCCATATATGTATATATCATTGGTCAGTTATAATTACGCAGTAATACCTGTATATGAGGACAATATCCCTTTTTTCTGTTGAATAAACTCAATCTATGTTTTCAAATTTGACTGAGTTACGATTTATAGGAGTAGGATTTTTATTGGAAATGACACCAATCAAGGAATAAGGGCATAAGTGGGTAAAACTAAAAATTATTTTTCACTGTTCCGTTCACACGGCAAAAAAAACTTTTCAACCGAATGTTTAAGAGCAACTGAACAGTGCCTGAATTCTGGTCATGATTATTTCTTCAAAGAATTAAAGAAGGAAACTTTAACAACTTGTCCACTAGGGGGTGGAGCTGAACCCGAATACGGTATTCGGAAAGGCACAAGTAACGTGGTTTTTACGACTTGTTTTGAACAAATACAATAAAAAATATTTGTATTCAGGAACAAGAAAACTGTAAATCAAAAAGCTGAGTTTCCTCATGAGACCGCAGTGCATGACCGGAGGAGTGAGTGACGCGTAAAAAGGTGAGTGACACAGCCTGCTCCACACAGCAACAGAGACGGCTCGGCTGAGCGATAAAAGACTGAACTGCATCACTATTTTTGTTGAATAGATTTTTTTGTACCTGAACTGGATTCTGGAGGCAATTTATAAATTTGTCGAAGATCTGGAGATTATTCAATGACGCTGCATTATTGACGTCTGCGGTCAGTGCTCTCATGTTCACTCTGTTTACGTAGCTCTGCTAGCTCGGTCATTTAGACAATCAGCTATTAAAGTTTGGTTTAAAATGTTAAAACAATGCTTGTGTAGTTGTATGCACTTGTGGGAGTCATGTGGTACATTTAGGTTACTCTGTCTTTTGCAGACAGCAAGATGTAGGCTATAGGCTCGTTAACCTTAGCAGAGCTTCCCATCACTCATTAACTTAGCTGAAACTCCCCACATGGATTTGGTCAACCAAATAAAAAAGAGCATTGCTGCTGCTGAGCCACCTCTTGTTCCTCCACCAGCCAAGAAACTTGATCAAGTTCTGCGTGGAAACATTTTACATTCAGTGCTGCAGATGAAACCAAACTGATATGTAATGTGTGCAAAAGTCAGATCAGCAGAGGCAGAGATATCAAACATCTGACAACATCTGTTATGCATAATCACATGACCTTAAAGCATCTTATTCCTGGTACTGTCTGCCAACCTTTTTTTACGCCTATTTTGAATTTTACTCGAATACAGATACATATACAAATACCAGCTGGTTTGCACATCTCTATTGTGCACAGACATATGTTAGCGAGACTTGAAGCATCTGGCTGTTTCCCTGACCATAATGATAGCAGAGTGTGATCCACTCAGTTTGGAATGACTGGCCACACACAAACACACACACACACAAACACACACACACACCTAAAGGCATGCTTTTCTTTTATATGCATCGCTGCAAATGCAAATAAGATTTTAAAAAAAAAAAGTAAAAGAAACAGAAACTGAGTAATGTACTAAAGTCACACCTGGAACAATATGACGAAGGCAAGCCTTGCAGCCAGGACACACCAGTACTGTTTGGAGAAATGGTACGCATCTGGAGACCATGGGGGTTCCCTGTAGTCTTTATACCTAGAATAAAAAAATGAAAAACACACATGGAGAAAGGAATATCTAGCAGTCCAAGATTATAGTCTAATTCTATTCTATTCTTGTATTCTAAGGGCACAAACCTACTGTAACAGTGTAACTTATGGAAGTCGGTACGTTCAGGTACCAGAGCTGCTGCTGTGCATCTTTTGGCTAAAGCACAGCGGAAAGGATTAGAAAACAAATGTCAAGTTGCAGCTGGACTGTTTGAGATTCAGCAGTATTAAGAAATCAAAGGGGTCCTGCTGAGTGAGCATGGTGGAGAAAACCTCAGTGGTTTGCTGACCATTTTCCACTCTCTCCCCCCAAAAATACAATAAGTGGAACTGGCCAAAAAAAGTGCCAAGAAAGAAAAAAACAGCATTTGTGTACAGTCGTCTGATTTGAGCCACTGTATACATAAACCAACAGTTTAGATCAACTTCAGCAAGGCCAAGATGATTATTTCTGATCAAGTTGTTCTTACATTCACTCTGTTTAACCGTCTTTACATCCTAGTTTAGGATAAAAAAAAAAGTAATGCAATGAGCAATAACTGTGGGTTAAAATTCCTCCATCTAAACACATTTAGTCAAAATGTGGGTATTGAAACTCCAAATTACAATTACTACTTTTATGTTATGGTACTGACTGACAGAACTTTGTGACCTGCAGCATTATGAGATATTTTTTTATGAAATATCAGTAAAATCCCAAGTCTTTAACTGTAAACATCTGAAACTTTGAAGCTCATCAAAGATCTGACCATCGGCCAACCTTCTACAAGTATGTAGAGAATGACACTTGGCTTCATGTTACACTGTTTTTGGCTTCTGTTTTCACAGCTATTGTAAAAGAGGATGCCTTTTCCTGTAGGATGCAAAGTACAACATAGAGCATCCCTTTGAAGCCAAGAACTAGGAGACAGTCCCTCTTATTGTTAACCTCGAGCATATCTTTAGGCAGAAAACGCGTCCTCCGAAACCACTAAGTGTACAGAAGGGAGTGAAGACAAACATTGGCTTTATGTGGAGCTGCAGCTATAGACAGTAGTCATCTATTCAACATTAGGTCGAATCAGTGCACATTTAAGACATGAACACAGTCAAAATCAGGTTAAAAAGCAACATTTACTCCTTATTTTAAAAAGTACTTTACTGGAGACTTAAAGTGTTATGAAAAGCAAAACCAAACAACTATTTTCAATCAGCTACTCAAAAAAAAAAAGAAAAACGAAAACAGTAGACTGTTAAAAAAAACACTGCACTTGGATCAAGTGTTTTCCAAAAGTCATCTCTCATTTCTCATTTCTTCAGCGATTTATTAAAACATGCTTAGAGATATTATACATAATATTCTATAGAGCATGAAAGCCAGTCATTTCTTGTCTGCATTCTTGTCTGCAACAGCACTGGTTCAAATAAACCTGCAAACCATGACAGAGCCTGAACCTGAAAACTAAGTTATATTTTAGATTTAGACTGACTTAAATGTGCAAACCCCAAGAATAAAATCAAAAAGCAGGAAGCTCAAACTGCAGGCCAGTTTAACACGTCACACGAATAGGATGTCTCACATCAAAGGTTTACATTAAAATGACTGACACAACAAAAGTCTTTCAAATCCACACACTGTCATGAAAAAATTCCTCTGAAGTCCAAATAAATTAAAGGGACTGAATGAGCTGCCTCACTAAGCACTTGACTAACAGTATGGAAATCACAGCGAGGGAGGGGAGGGCGAGTGTGTGTTAGCGTGGTCTTATGATGCCTGACTCCTTCTCCTTATACAGTCATGAGTGAGGAATGCTGCCCGTGAGAGTCAGTCTTCTCTCCCTTTCTTTTTCCTTTGATCTAGTCATCTTTCTCTCAGTAATATTTTGCAACATTTTATTTTAAGTCATATTGAAATAAAAAAAAAAGTAAAATAAGACCAACCTCTGTCAGTTTAATTTACTTAACCCTCTTGAGGTGGAATCACAAATACAGTTGTGCTATCAAAGATGATTTTTCTCTCTGTTCTTGTGTGTGTGTGTGTGTGTGTGTGTGTGTGTGTGTGTGTGTGTGTGTGTACGCACACATGTGCGCGTGTGTTTTCCCAAAACTCCATGTTTGGTTAAAATAGTGGAGCTCTGCAGCAACTGAAGCATTTAACTCAATATTCTTTCAGAAGACCTCTCAATAAGATTATGGTCACTATGTGAGACGAGCGTGTTTGCTCTTGGAAGTTTGTGCTGCCAGTAGAGAGCCTCCTGGGACAAAGAGGTCAGACCAGAAAATGGTCAGGTCATTCCCATCTATGAAAACCAAATACACAATAAACCTGTGTTGCACAACCTGTTTGCTGTCAGGTATCGTTCTATTGTTTGAACATGTGAGCATCAAATTGGATCTTTTGCCTTACACTTCTCCAGTTTCTTCATTCAACTACCTTTGAGGTGTCTCTGTGACCTCACGCGTCTCTACATACAATTTTTAGAAACAGCTCTAAATAAGCATTGATGAAAGGCATCCTCCCACATTTGTTCCAAACCCCTTTAATCCTCGTGGAGTTTATTTATTGCCTTTAGACAGCTCTAGGCAGGAAAGCGGAGTGGTGCACGGCAGCCAAATGCAATCTTTTGGAGGGCAGATTTTGGGGGCACAAAACTTTTATGTTGTTTTTCAAACGAGGTCACGTTTCACTTTTTGGCAATTTTGACAAATGGCAGTACACAGGATATTAAGCTTTACATGTACATGGATCAATGCAATAAGCATCTAGTAATGTGCAAAAGTCTTGAGCCAGTCCTCATCTCTTTTTTATCTTGCTTGGAAAATGTGATTCATAGAATGTGCAAACACACATGGAAAAAGTGGCCAGACCAGTGACACAAATTCCTTTGGTATTATGTCAGAAAGACCATAAAGTGACAGAAACCTGAATAAAATGTTCAGCACTACCCGTTGTGCCAATCCCCCTGTCATAAGGGAGCAGCTAAAAGTAGCTTTACGTGATATGACCACCTCTATTCTTTAACACAGCCTGAGCTCTCTTCGTGTAATTCTTTTCTTGTAATTTCCTCACGTAGTCTTCAAGATGGGTATCTGGCAAAATAAAGCTCCCAGATCAAACATGCAGCTGTAGTGACTTCCTTATACATAAGGGAGCAGCTAATAGTAGCAGTCTATTAGTAGCAGTACTTCTCCTGGCTTCTTGAATGACATTCCAAAGCTCTCTGGATTTTGACTGACTTTTTGTTCCGTTCTGTTAAAATTAACCCACACTGCTTCAATAATGTTGTAGGTCTGGGTGCTGGGGAGGCCAATCAGGCCATACTACACGCTCTATTCAAATCTGACCTTCTGCATTCAGAATTTCATGCAGCCCCAAACCACCACAGTCTCCACCATGTTTTACAGACTGCTGTAGACACTCACTGTTGTAAGTCTCTCCTGTCCTGTTCCAAACATACTGAGGTTCCACATTTTTCACCGTGCCGTGTTTGACACAACCCTGTTACTCTCCAACCTTAAAAAGCAGGTTTTTAAATGACTGTTTCATAAGTTCTTGACTTTACAGACATTAGTTTAAGCAGCTTCCATCTTGATCAACATTTCACTTGTCACGTTTTTGTTTTTACTGTAATACCAGTTTATTTTCTAATCTTTGCTCAAATACAGTATTCATATGCTGCAATAGCAAACTAATACAAAGGTAGAATATTAAACCCTAGTCAGCTAATAAAAAATAATAATAAAAAATTACATTATAACAGGGTTAAAGGCAAACTAACAGGACTACAGAAGATAGTAAGTTAAAGGAATACATTACTTTTGGCTGTATATTGTATAATAAATGTGACACTAATACTAATTTTATATGTATTTATATCATATTTGTTTTATATGTATACTACCAGGCTTGTAGACAACAAAAAGCATGCTAGCTGTGGAGTGTAATGGCTAAAACACAGGATAAATGTAATTATATAAAGAGCGTAAAAGGAAAGACAATCTGAAAGTAATTTGTCGCTAATATGACTAACAGGGTTACGCTGGTCAGAGTCGACTCATAGTGTTGGTGTACGGCTTTGTCCTCTCACTTACTGTTTGGCCACTTTCAGGTTGCACGTATGTTGCAGGACATCACTTAATTAGAATTACTATTCTTTAAAATGTCCTGTTGTTAAATAGGCCGGTTTAACAATTGTTAATTGTTGTGTCAAATAATAACAAATTCAAACTGACATATACTACATGTTATATATAATATATGCTCTTTTTGTATTTTTGGATCACTTTTTTAAACTATGCTTACACTTTTTCTCAGGACAAGTTTGTACTATTAGTCAATACTGGAAACTTAATGACTCATGTTTAGTGCTGTTAACATGTTCAACAGATGTTTCTACATGAACATTTATTCTTATTAGCTTATTACTAAACCAACCACTGACAATGAAGAATATTTCCTCCTGAGGCTGGGAGGAAACCACTCCTTACAAACTATTTGATAATCCATTGCATAACCACTTAACCCTCACTTGACTTCCTGCTGATAAGCCTGTTAGCAAAGCCAACTTCCTGTCAGCTCAGGAGCAAGTACTATCTACCTAAATGACAATTTTACCAGCCTTCCTGTAAAATTACATTTTTCAATACATTTGCATCTATAATGCTATTTTCCCTGTTTTCTGCAAATCACTCTAAAGCTACATTTTCAAGCTAAATAGGATTTTATTATAACAAACTGATATTAGTAGTTGTTAGTAATATAGAAAAAAGGTTGATAAATTCTCTGTTGTTGCCCTACGTGGAGGTCAAAGGTCAAATATGGGATATAATAAAAGGAGATACGGCCACTCCAAATCTGCAGCAAACCTGGACATTACAAGTTTATTTTAGAAAAGCACCATGAATGACAGTAAATTTATATTATTTTATGTGAGTTTTTTGTTTTTAAAGTGAGCTTTTATTCGAAAACGGGGGCTACTCAACACCCCACACTTCAAATTTCATCTCCGTAAATGAAAAGTTTTGAAACAGCTTTACACTTAAAAAATATGGACAATTCTCTGTTTAAACTTTAACCAGATACACTGTTACTGCTATTGTCCTAATGTTACACCATTTAAAGTCAATATCCAATATAAATATCCATAAAACAGCTAACATTAGGATCACAACATCGTCGCAAATGGTAAATAAAAAGTCTTTTTCTTTCCTTTTCTTGACATAGTCTTAAAATGTTGAACTCTTTGTTTCACATTCAGAATTCAGACAACACTGAAGATACAGTAGGAAAAAAAGGACTGTGGAGATATACAGTCATGCTCTGCTCACTGATGCAGTAACTACCTCCAACTTCCTCACTCTGCTGTTTTTAAAATTGGATTAAAAATTTAAAACCTTAGTGGTTGGCTTCTGTCACACCATCCATCTATTTATCTATCCATATGCAGCACCTCTCCCCTTCATTCATTTCCTCACTGGTATTTCTACATCTTTCCACTTCAACAGTTTCCTTACCGTCTTAAAAAGCATTTCTTTGTATTGTTATCTGATCATCAGTTCAATGATATCTCCCCCCATCTCTGCATCCTCTGACAGAACCATCCATCTATTCATCTTGACCTCTGCCTATTGCATGTAATCATCCATATGTCCAGAACCCCAAATTAACTGGGCCAGAAAGACAAAAAAAAGGCAACCATTGTCTGGAGCATCTGAAATTCAGAGCTGAATCATTTGCCCTGAGCCCAGAGGCACTGCCCACATCAGCAGCTAACGCGCTGTCTAGTTACAGTCTATACATGACTACACTGCTCTGCTCACTGCAGACACAAAATCTTCCTTGAACATCCTGCAGCCAATTTCACGCCTATGAAACGTTCAAGGCGAACACTATCTGGTCATTCTTGCGATGTGACATATCAGCCTACAGTGGTACAAAGACTGCATTCTCGCATGGTATTTCTTTGCCATCTTATGTAACAGCAGGTCGGCCTCAGCTGTCTGTGGGCGCCGGCATCCATGACCTTTTCCTCTGCAAAGCTTTATATTGATATTATGAAAGAGATGCTCACCAGTGGACTGAGTGAAAATGCATAAAAGATACGATTGTGCATTTTGTGATAATGCCTTTCCGATGCATTCTTGTTGTTTCCACATTCAAAGTGGCATTACAGTTTCCATGATGGTGTCATGGCGAGTCTTAATGAAGAACTTCGTTCCTCGCCATTTACTTGAGTGTTTCACATTTATGAATAAATCAATATCTGGTATGATGGTGACGACTACACTGGCAGGAAAAAAGGGTTTCGGTTATTTTAACTGCAACCTTTAGCCCTGTAGCACTTAGAAAGGAACTGTCATTCTCTGCTTCCAACCCAAGTCAAGAAAAATCAAGTGAAAAAAATAAATAAATCAACTGTCCCTCCGTCAGATCGGTAGAGTTTAACCATTAGATGCAGGAAAGGCCTTCAGGCTGAGTGTTTCAAAAGAGAAACACTAAACATGTTCTTTACTCAGTGAAGCCTGTTTGGCTACGTTTAACATGAAGGTGAAAGAAGTAAGTCGGTGTCCCCCAAAACAAACACTCTTAAGCAATTCAAACTTGTAATGCGAATCAAATTTAGTAAAGATTAAACTACATTTATCACAGAAGCATTTTGACTGTAGAGCAGTGATAAATTGATGTGTGATAAATAACACACACATAAATAAATAATAATAATAAATTGATAGTGATAAAGAACATTCCTAAACTCAAATATGAGTTCAGATATGAGAAGAAGATTTAGCAGGGAAATGACATCAACTCTATGAAACGAACCTCCTTTAGTCAAGATTAAAGGACCATTAACCTTAACCTGTACACATTAATCTAAGTGAATCATTGTTAATACAGCGACTGTGTGCACGTTTCTGTAAAGGCCAAAATTATAAGTTATGACAAAACACAGTAATGCCGTTTTATCCCTCCCCAAATTAAATTTCTCAGATGTAAAAATAGATGAATTGGCCTGAATGTGTTCTTGAATGCTCACTACTTCACTGGCAGCAGAGGAGAAAAAAAGCAACACGGCCAAACACGCAGCTTGTCTGTAAACAAGTTCAATAGGTATTTCCATTCGGACTGGTGATTTGCTGAATGCAGAAATGCTCGTCCCAAAGAAAAGTGAGCAAAATGTAATGGCTACATAGATACGGTGTGAGCATGCGTGTGTGTGTTTTACCGGCATAAAGTTATGTTTCCAAGCTCAGAGTTCTGTGGTGCTGTGCCAGGTTTTAAATCGGACACGTTGAAGTAGGACAGCGTGTAGTCAATGAAGCCGTGCATGGTGCCCGTCGGACTGTACATGTACTCGTAGACGAGCCTAGGGATGAAGTCTGACGTAAAAGAGATCACAAAGGCCTGCAGACAGAAAGAGACCCAAACAGAAAAAGTGAAATATCTGTCTGTCGGGACCAGCGATACATAAAAGTATAAAAACTGAATCATGTTTTATGCTGTTTAAATTTCTTCCTTCACTTTGTATGCCTGCAAAAAAAATTATTTTTAAGACATCATTCTCACAGTGAAGAGCACATCTTATTAAGCTAGCCTAAGACCAGACAGGCGAGAACACTATCAGCTATTATTCAAATGCAAAGTATGTGTACCTGGAAAAGACAGAAAAGCTCAGATTCATGCCTGCGCTTCTCAGTGAGAGGGGGCGAGTTACAAAGAGCAAAAATCTAGTAATCTATGCATTTTTTTATTATACATTTGAGTTTAAGGAGCCTCAAAGTCAGTAGAGCTGATAGATACACATCTGCCCCATTTTCCATTGTTGTGAAGCTCCAGGTCCACAATGTGTGTCCAATCCCTCAGATCTAGATTACATTAAAAACTCCTGCTGCTTGTTTTTGGATCCACCACAAATCTGTTTAGTATTAAAAGTAAACTAGATGGGCTTAAGCTCCCTGGCCAGAGACAAATGCAAAGCAGAACCTTCCTCCCCTCCACACACACACACACACAAACATGTTGTGTTTCCATAACTTGTGGGGACATCTCATTGACATAATGCGTTCCCTAGCCCCTGACCCTAACCATAACCTGATTGTAACCCTGACACTAAAACCACATTTTGAGCCTCAAAAATGCCTTCAAACTGGTGGGGCTGTCGGTGCCCACAAGAATAGTAAACTTCAAATTTTTTGGTCCCCACGTCCACACACACACACACACACACACTGACATACTCAGATCTGCATATTTGTGTGTTTGAATTTTACCTTTTATCTTATTGCAGCAGAGAAATGCACCATTATGCCAACTTTATTTTACTGTAAACCTGCATCTCCAGTCTCTTAAAAAAAGGTAAGATTTAATCTTATAAAGACATGAAGACATGGAAATCCATGCAGTACAGGCAACATATCCAACCATTTTCTCCAAGATAAACTAAGCTGTACAGGACTTGACCAGTAAATTACACCAATAGTGAAAAATGTTTAGGTGTTCAGGTGTTTTATACACACATTATTGACAATATTTATAGAATAATCATCTTCATGTGTTTATTTTGCAGGCATCTGCCTCATTTACTAATATAGAAACCTGGGAGAGTGGAACACTGTGTTCATACTTACATTTATAATGACTGAGAACTTGCCCATTCCGCTTAGTACATTGTACCAAATGCCTATAAGGTGAGGAGCAAAAAAGACAGAAGGACAAGTTGAAGGAAATATACAGGAAGTCCGTTTTAAGCACAGCAATAATACTGTAAAGGGACTGAGACAGTCAGTTAAACTCACTTTACCTATAAAGGTCTTGTAACTACATAAAAATGTAGGACAGTAAGCCTCAATGTTTTCTTTTTGAATTTATTTATAACTGAGTGTAATGCAAACTAATGCTAATTTTTACGTGATCTGCATAAAGACCAGAGCTTTAGACAAACCCATGTTAGCTACACACAGACAAAATAAGACAAAATAATCAAATAAATTATTTGATTAGCAAACCACCACATTGGTGATGTCAGTTACTTAGAAAAATGTTATTGAATCAGCTGCTTTATAGCATGACTTTTGGGCTTAACACACCTCTTTAAAAGCATCTGGGTAAAGTGAAAAATGCACGGAAATCAAGCTGAGAGGTTTCGGTCTGTGTGGCTAACGTGACCTTCTAGGGAACCAGAGTTTGTAACCTTATCAGTGAGATCAGCCAAACTACCTGCAGCCACTGCTAACTCAAAGAATTCAAATCAGACTGGTTTAAGATGAGTTTTAGCATCTTGTTGATGCTTAGAACAGAGATTAAACTGAGTGTCAGATTAGCTTACCAATGTCTTTAGCTCGTGCAGCGACTGGCCTGCGCAGCTCTGTTACAAACTTCTTGGCATCCAATCTGATCTCAATGATATTGTTCAGCAGGGCAAAGAGAGGAGCCAGCGGGAAAGAAGCCACAAACAGAGAGACGAAACCAAACTGGATGACTGCGGGAAGAGAAACGGTTATTTCATTTATTGGATCTACAATATAGGATTGTTTACTACGGACATTTACATTTATTTTTGTTATTTGTCTACGTGTAGAATAAAAGTTCTATATTTAAACCAATAATTTCAATTTTTAAAAAAACACACTGCTGACATTGCTTTGATTTACATTACTTAATTTATGATGTCTCAAGGCCACAAAGAACATTGAACCATTGAAAACTTTGCAGTAAAACAAATCAGATGTTTACAACGTTCAAGTCTATGTCACATGCTAACATAAGCCCCAGTGTTTGGCACATTTTGCTTTAGAGAAAAAAGTTGTTTTTCACTTCAGAAAGTCTGGATCTGTCTCAAAATTGTAACGTGTTTTCATATTAACTCTTGTGAAGCTGCAGTTAAGTCGCCAAGTTATTGGACGATGATTCTTTTTTTTTTGCAGTTTTCTCTCTGTACACCACCACAGAGTTTTAAATAAAATGATCAGGATGTAAACAGTGTTAAATAATGACACGACTGCCGATAGAAGTAGCAGGATCTATTATGACGTGTACAGAGCTGTACTCTCTGCTTAGATCCACAAAAATGCTGCAAGACTGATCAGATAGTGCTTCACGGTGCACATGGATAATAACCCAAAGCACACTGGAAGAACAACCCAGGAGATTTTAAGGCAAAGATGTCAACCCAAAACAGCAATCTTCAGTGACTGAAGGTAAAACTGAAGGCAGCTGCAGTAAAAGGCTGGTAGAGCATTTCAAGGGACAAAAATCCATTAAATGTGGTGATGAGGATGGCTTCTAGACTTCAGGCAGTAACTGCTTTCAAAAAATGTGCATTTTAAGTTTCAGAAACAAGCTTTAAGCCCTGAGAACTTGGGACTGTGAATTGCTAAAAGTCCATCCAATACTTTTGTTAAACCCCTGGAATTAAAGCTGAAAGTCTGCACTTCAATCAAATCTAGATTGTCTAAAGTCCACTATAGTGGTGTACGTAGGCAGGCTACCAAGAAAGTGCCACTGTTCACGCAATGTGAGAAAGGAATCAAACCCACAATATAGGAAGCACATTTTTTCAGTAGCCACTAATCCACCCTCAGATTGACATTTGTGAACGGTCATTTGTCTGGTCAGGAGTCCCACTGTCTGTCTGAGCTTTCTTGGCGGTTCACACGATGCCTTTTATGGTTAAACCCTCTGCTGCAGCAGCCAAACTGAGACATTTTAATGATTAAGAGGACCTTAAAGCCAGTTAGGCAGTTTATTTGGATCTGGGTTGAATTGGACTGGTATTTGTAAGAGCAAATGTGCTGTGGCATCAACTGAACTTTTGTGCTGTAATACCATTTTTTCCACACAGTATTGTAAAAGCTCTCATATATTAGCAACAATAACCTCCAGGTGGACTTACACTCTGATTGGTTTGACACAGCAAAATGGGGCTGGGTTTGCAGCAATAAATTGTCTTACAAGTCGTCTCATGATCAGTTCACCCGCTTGTGAAGAATGCTGAAAGGAAACCTGAGAAACACAAGGCAGTATTCCTGACTGCGGCCCATGCAGGACTTCTGTCAGAGCAGTGGAACTTTAGCAGTGTGGGAACAGGGATTTCCAGCGAGCAGGAGACTGACGGCTTCACCTCAAGACACTACACTGAGACAATGAGTGGAAAGGAAGAAAATACGGCCGAGGCACAGCGAGCGCCAAAGGGCAAGCTTAGAATAACCCAACATCTACCTGAGCCAAGGTTAACGGGTTCAACCCAGTCGCACAAAGAAAGGTGCGCATACATTAAATAAAAAATGAGTTAACACAAATCCAGACTACCCATTCACACACTCACTATCGTGCATGTGTCAGACATTTCTGACATTCCTCTGTGTGCCCTACAGCTACATCAGCCCAGTCTTGTTTTTCTCTCTCACTTTCGCCTGTCCTCACTCAGTTCATGTCACATGAAATAATTTCAAGCATGATTAAAAGCCAATCAGCAGGCTTTCGTCCAGTTGGACTTGGATTACTTTACAGCATTATAAAACTACCTTTATTTTGGTGTTCTTAATAGAAGCCAAGTATAAGTTTCCAGTGAACATCAAATTCTGCCAAGAAAACGTTCAGAACGGTTGCACAAGTTTTATATGGCACGGGCATCCAAGGAAAACATAGCCCATTTTACAGGTTCACAAAGATCAAGGCTAAATTTTTTACAGGTCAAGCTTGTTGCCGCATGTCTGTGAAACTGCTGCAGTGCTTTGACTTCCATCAGTAGCGGGGAAATAATCACACAGCTCAAGTCGTGCAGCACGGAGGCCATCGCTGCATGTCTTCTTCAAACAGTGCACGTCTTTCTTTTATTTGTTGATTGTATCTCAGTTTGTTTTTGTTTTTTGGTTCAAATGTATGTTCATTTATTTTTTTAGTAAAACCTTTCAAAGAGACAGTTTCACAGGCTGACTCTGAATTAGATTGACTCAATCAACCAATCAAAGAAAAATGTTGGGGCTTAAATGAAATTCAGGTCAAATTATCACTGACTTCATTGTTTGCAAAACAGCCATGAATGCATGGAATTTACTCTCCCCTGTCATAGGTTATCCTCACTGTACTGGCCGTCCTGTTTCAGCCGTGCGTTTGGATGAGAAGCACAAAATGTTTCAATTTTGTTTCCAATGAGCTTCAAAAATGTTGCCATAAAGCAGAAATGATTTCTGTAGTTTAAAAACTTTTAAAACTATGTAGACATGTCTTTATCTGATTTTTAAAAAAAAATCTGCTTCTTGAGTCTGAAGTAAGTAACCATTTCTGGGTCCAAATGCTCCTCCATCCATCCATCTTCTTCCTCTCATCCAATTCAGGTTCACATTAGGTTGTGTGTCGACTGCCTTCAAACATGCTGTTATGCAACCAATTATTAAGAAGAAAAACCTTGACCCTAATGCTCTCTCTAATTACAGGCCAATCTCCAAACTCCCTTTTAAGTATAAAATCCTGGAAAAAGTAGAACTTACACAACTTCAGACCTTTTTAGATGCTAATGGTATTAGCGAAAGGTTCCAGTCTGGTTTCAAACCTTGCCACAGTACTGACACAGCTTTGATAAGATTCAGGTTGCTCTGTTGTTTTAGTTTTACTAGATTTGATTGCTTTTGATACGACTGATTGTAACATTCTTTTATCAAGGCTAGAACATGTAGCTGGTCTTAAAGGCACGGTTTTATCATGGTTCAAATCATATCTCTCAGAAAGGTCATTCTCCTTTGCTATGAGACAATACTCTTCCTCTTCTGCCCTTATTTACTGTGGTGTCCCACAGGGGTCTGTTTTGGGTCCAACTCTTTTCCCCCTATACATCCTGCCTTTGGGATCCATTTTCAAAACATACAATATCTCCTTCCACTGCTATGCCGATGACATCCAAATTTAATTTCCCCTGAATTGGGATGGCTCCACTGTTTAACTGTCTTCATGATGTCGAAGTCTGGTTATCACATATTTTTCCCTCCCTGAATGAAAATAAAACCAAAGTTATTGTTTTTGATAATCATAACCCTTTGGGCCAGCTTACTGATACTCTTCGTCCTCTTGCTAGCCATCTTTCACACAGTGTAAGAAACCTTGGATTATTTTTTAGATAGCCACGGTGGTTAAAACCAGTTTTTATCAGTTACGTCAGATATCCAAAGTGAAGCCCTATCTTTCTCTGTAAGACCTTTAAAAACGTATTCACGCATTTATCTCCACTAGACTGGACTACTGCAACTCTCTACTTGGGCCTCAGACTTCTCTCCATGGTTTGCAGTTAGTTCAAAATGCCGCTGCATGCCTTTTAACTGGTACTGGAATGTATGATCACATCACTCCAGTTTGAGCTAACTTCCACTGGCTCCTTGTGAAATACCAGCATTGATTTTAAAATTCTCTTGCTTACTTTTAAAATTTTAAATAACTTGGAGCCTAGCTATTTAACTGAACTCCTCTACTTGTATAACCCCAAAAGAGCACTAAGATCTTCTAGTCAGATGCTCTTAGTACAACCAAGGTCTTGGCTGAAGTCCAGAGGTGATCGTACCTTTGCAACTGCAGCACCTAGACTCTGGAATAACCTTCCTGTTGATATTCGTACTTCTGAGTCTATTCAGTTTTTTTAAATCATGTCTTTTTTATTTAAGCTCTTGAATCAAACTAGTTTGACTATCCTCCGGCTTGCTTTTTATGTTTGTCACCTGTGTTGTTTGTTGGTCTGTTTTGTTTGTTAATGCTTTGTTTTTCCCATTCCCTTTTTGGCTGATTGTGAAGCACTTTGTTCAACACTGTTGTTTTTTCAAATGTGCTATAGAAATTCATTTTGATGTATGGGATAAAATGGCACGCAATAAATTATGAATTATGTGTGAGCATTTGTGTGTGTGTGTGTGCGCATGTGTGTCTGTGTTAGACCTCATACCTATTCAAAAAGCAAGGGTCAAAGCCATAGCTGGACTGGCCAGCAAACATTTGCCCGGTGGGCCGATGGTTTTAGTTTTTATCAGCCGATGTTTCTGTTATCGGCCGATCAACTCTGTGCTGAACAAATTACAGCTGATGAGGTTAAACTTTAAGTTCCTTATTGAAATAAAAAGGAACGCAATCTGTCCCGTACTTCAGCTAGAATTAAAAAAAAGACACAAAGCTGAAGTTATTCTGCATCTTTATGCTGCGCTGCTGCCTCTTCTTCTCTCATTCTCTCCCCCTCCCTCTCCCATTGCTACTTCAATCGTGAAACTAATCAATGATCAGCTGATCGGCTTTTCTATCGCAAGTCCCATCTCTCTTGTGAGTTGATCGCCCACTTTGCACCAGAAAGAGGAAACCAGTGGATGTCTCGCTAAAAAACAGCAGCACGTTTAAGGTTAAGCTGTTATTAGAATTTATTTAATATTACTTTCTAGTATCAGCTGATGTTTGCTGGACAGTCTTAAATCATGACAGCCATAAAAGCTGCTGGTCATGATAACAGTTTGGATATGTGAGGAGATGTCCTTACTGAATCATTAGAGCTGAACAGGTGATGGAGGCACAAGTTTACCTTTTAGGTGACGTGAATGACTTGAAGGGAAGTTATGAACTGTTTCTGAGAGACAAATAACACCAGGATCCTTTTCTATGTTGCTGACAGCTGGTAACTGTGCAGGGGCGGGTCTAGCAAAGTTTTGCCAGGGGGCCAGGTAGGGCATTAAAAGGGAAATGGGGGCACAAAGAAATAATAGTTTTCATCTGATCTAAAATATATAGAAATTCATTATTGTATGTTGTAAATATTAAGTCTAAAATGACCCTGGTAAGCTATAGTACTTTTTTCCTTTGGGAAGGTACCATCTGTGCAGTCTGCAATTCTGTTAAAGAAAGATGTTGAATCCAAGCAGAAGCCTTCTGCGATAAAGGGCAGCCCTGGCGGAGTCTGTCACCCACCAGGAATGAGTCTGTCTTATTGTCAGCTATGCAGACCAAGTTCTTGCAATGGTTCTATAAGGATTGAAGGCACTCCATACTCCCGCAGCACCTCCCACTGGACACCCCGAGGAACAAGGTCAAATGCCTTCTCCAAGTCCACAAAACACATGTAGACTGGTTGGGCAAACTCCCATGTGCCCTCAAGTATCCTTGAGAGGGTAAAGAGCTGGGCCAGTGTTCCACGACTGGGACGAAAACCGCATTGTTCCTCCTGTATCCAAGGAGTATGGCTTCCTACTTGTCTAAGATGCCAAACAAAGAACTGAGAAGGAATAAATAGCATGGTGGTGTCAGGCAGTTATAAGTTGAATGACTCCAGCTTATAGCGGTTTATTGGGATCCTTGCAACTATTATAAATAAATATTATAAATACCATTGTTCTTATTTTAAAAACTGATACCTTATATTTTATATTTTCTGTCTTTAGTCTCTGTGTGTCTTTCTGTAAAAGTCACTCCATTCCACTGTAGTATATAGGGTTTATCAACTCTGCAGACAGTTTTGCAGTGACATCTGTTGTTTTCAGGCTACAGACTGTGAGGCTGATTTTCTCCGTGTGCATGCATACTCACTCATCTCCATGTATTCTGGAGTGAGGCCTTCAAAGGGAGCCAGGGCATAGTCCAGGTTCCACTGCTGAGGTGGCTTTTCTTCCTCCCTCGCCTTTGTTGTTGTTTCCTTTTCCTTTAATGTGCGCACCAGTTTCTTCAATTTCCTTTTAAAATGAAGGATGATGAAAGCGCAAAGATGATAAAAGACTTAATTAAATTTTGCAGTGATTAAGTACAAAAACCTTTACTGCAACTGTACTGAAATCTGCATACAGTATGTATAAGACTCCAGCTGACTGTTGGGTTATAACTGATTAATCCCTACTGCAAAAATCCTTTTCAAAGTTGTCCCGGGCAGGGCTTGAATTCCTTCCACTCACAATTCCTGCTGCCTTGTTTACTTTCAGTAAAAGGTATCAAAGCTGGAAGCTAAAATAAGTGTCACCGATGTAGCTGAATGACTGCATTTATAGTATTTGTTCACAAAAAACAGCTTCTCTCCAACAAAACACTCACATTTGGAGTTTTTAGCAAGGCACAGACCTTAAAACTCTCTAGACCTTAGCTGGAACAATAAAAGAATCGCAGACTGCTTGTGAAACATAATAGCACAATAAGTATTTACAGAGGTGCTGAAATGCTAATGCTTGTTGAAAACCCAGTGAACTAACAGCCAGGGACTGAATGTTTTGGGGTTTTTATGTAAGTGAAAAAAGGAAACAGCCAACAGAGAACTGAAGAGAAAGTGAAGAGAAATGAGAGCATGGGTGTTTCTTTAGGAACGCACTCTCACATGAGTAATACATACACACAAATACGTGTGTGTCTGCAGTTTGGTGAAGAGATATACAATATACCATGTTCATTAATCCTGAATATTTTTTATGTTCTATTTGCATAAACCACATGCCTAAATATTGTAAGGAGCTGCTGTTTAAAATACATTTTAAAAAATGGATTTTCACTCATCCATATGACTAGAAGAACTGCTACAATGAGTTATTAATGTTGCACTGGATAGGTGTATTTTCATGCACTCTATGCTTTGCGGATAGTGGGAACGTCCAGTAACAACCTTCAAATACATGTGATTAACCCAGTATTTTTTTTATTGCATCAGTACATTCTTTTCTCCTGACTTTAGTTCCAGAACGTGCAATAACTAGCACACACTGAGAATGTTAACACACTGAGTTGGCTTTATCAATCCCTTAGATATACAGACAGGTACTGTTAGGATCCAGTACATCATTAAGCTCCTAAAAGAAAAACAAGGATAGGAAATTACACACTGTGATTCTACCAGGTGTGAAACCTTTTAAGGAGATGAATGTGTAGCAGCTGATCGGATAGCATGCAGATATGATTGCATGTGCTGCAACTTGCAGATCCATCAAGATGACTAACAGAGTTTTTGATGAAGCTCACCTAATGAGCGAGGGAATAAAGCAACAATAAAAATGTAGCCTGAAGCAAGAAAGGGAGTCAGGTTAACATATGTTAGAACGTAGATGACCTCTGAGGTTTCAGATCTGCATGTTATTGCTGAGCTATTACACCAGACCACTGTCCAGACATGGAAGAAATGCAAGAAATTGTCAGCAATCGTATAGGTGTGTGTGTGTGTACATGTTTAGACATCTTTGTGGGGATAGAAAATTGGCGTGCTACTATACTTGTGGGGACCAACAGTCACAAAACGCCCGTCCCCACTAGTTTGAAGGCATTTCTGAGGCTCAAAATGTGGTTTTAGTTTTATAGTTATAGTTACTTTTAGACTGAGGGTCAAGGTTGGGCATTCATTTTGGATGGTTAGGGAAAGCATTATGTCAATTAGATATCCTCACTAAGATATGAAAACAAATGTGTGTGTGTGTACAAATCGACCAGCAACAGACATGCAAGGGACGATCTTATTGCCTGACTGCTTCTTTTACTTCTTTATAAAAATGGATGGACTTACGGGATGCCAATCTCAAAGATGTTGTTCTGGATTAGTTGCTTCCCCAACATGATGATGCTGAGCTGAATGCACAACTCAATGAGGCACCCTCCTGGAGCACACTAAGGGGATACACATAATTTTTATACATTACTACTGTAACTTTTTAATCCAATTTTGCTAATCCAAGTGAAAAAACAACAAACTTAGATTTCAGGATAAATAACAAACCTCCTCCATCCGAAAATCATTAAACACATACACGTAATTTCCCGGGCGACCTGCAAACCTGCAGAAACATATAAATAAATGAGGTCCCAGCAGTGACACTAAACAGAGGTGGGTGTCATTTTACAGCTGACATTTCAGATGTGGTGTTCATGGTGAACACAAACACAGAGGGCTTACCGTCCCTTGAAGAAAGCCACGTAAAAGATGGGAGCGTATGCATTCATGAACTTGAGTAAGAAGGCTTTCAGGATGAGCCGTTCTTCAAAGTTGGTTTCAGTTTTAGGAATTTCTGAAAAACAGTTGATGTGAAACAGTGAGAAAGAGTGAGCACGGTATTTCATGAGGGCTACAGAAAAAGTAGCATGCTAACAGAAATGAAATGGGACTGATGTAAAAGAGACATGAAGCAAACGTATGCACAGCATTATTAGGCTTGTATTTCTAAGGCGGCAACATTATTTTTCTACAGTGTGCCTCTAGACTGTTGTGACTGCACAAGAATGGCGTCTGTTCAGCAGAAAGTGAAGAAAGTTTTTAACATGATCACTGTGCTGGAAGTAGGTTAAAATACAGGAACTTTTCACATTGCACATCATCTCTCTCCCTCTCTCACACACACTCCTTCCACACTCCATCTAATTTTTTCTATTTCAGAGGTTTTGAATATGAATATAAATGTAGGAAAACCCTCCTGGGATGACTGATGGGATGGCTGGAGCATGAAAACATCAAAGTTTTATCAAGCTGTCCACCATGAGGCACAAGGACTCTTTCTCAGATACAGATGATGAAGATGTTTTTCATATCTAATGTTTGTTTATACTGGTAAATAAACTGTAGTCAACAGAATGTATGAAAGGATTGCATATAAAATACAGACATGACCAGTTTTGGAAGTAACTTAGACCGACTTACAATATCTTTTTAAAACTATATGTTACACTTATTGCAATTTCTGCAGCCCTCTTTGCCAGATCTGTCTTGGAAAAGACATTTCTAAAGTTAATCAGACTCTGATGACTTTGAGAGTTGACATCATGCATGGTGATCAGCAGCTAAGCTAACATCTTGTGCAGTTACAGCTTCATTATTAAAGACATTCAAATGTTGATGATCTTTTTACTTAACTCTTGGCAGGTTTATAGCAGTGTTCATTAGTGGACCCAGTTTCCCCCATTATCTCTGGTTCTTGAACCTAAAGATACTTTACTAGAACAGAGTAAAATGACCTCTATGTGTTTCTGTACCTAGCTCAGTTAACCACACTGCCACAGCGCCGTAGATTTCATCTAGAATCAAGATAACCACGAGGTTGATGATGACTGCAGTTGCAGAGACCGTCACACGGACATTGTGCCTGATCTCCGGGTCAGGGCTCATCGCCATGAGGGCAGAGATTGTGATGCGGTAAATGATGACGCCGAAAACTGCAGAAAATGTCAGCGCAAACTGGGAGCAAAAACACAAGGAAAGGAAGAATAGTTATCACTCAAATCTTCTTAGTGCAATGGCCAGACTTATTATGCTTTCACACTCAGAGTCTGAGAAAATGAAACGGCCAGGCTAAATCAGTTAAACCTTATTAAAAATCATACATATCTCAGAGAAGGGGACAGTAAGGATGAAAAACTGGTTCTCAAAGTGGTAACTTTAGAAGGAAAAAATATATTCCTTGTTTAACAGCGAGTTTGAGATAAAAAAAAAATCACAAGTATTTCTTTATTGCTAAATCCAATTGCAAAGAAGGATTTAATTTTATCATGTTATCCACTGTTGCCTGATGAGGTCAATCCAACCTTAGAAAGTCAAGTGGATCTTAAAGAAAAAAAGAAACCCCCTCAAAGTTGCAACATTTATTCACAGCTCTGCATACATATTTTTTCTTATCCTACACTGGCCCTAAAACCCCATTAAACAAATCAGATTTTTCAATACTTACCATAAAGAGGATGGAGGATACATTGATCAAGTATCCGGGAAGGCGATCTTTCCAGGTCAGCTTCTCTATGGGAGACTGACAGAAAGAACAGAGAAGGACAAAAGAGGGAAAATTCAAAATCACTCATACAAGAATCTTTGGATCTTTAAGTTTGTTATGCAGAACACAGAGAGAGAAAAACAAAGCTGTTTGCTCCTTTTAAATGGTTTGCAAAAACTGACTGCTGAGCGAAACAAGCAGTCAGTGAATTTCACACGACCACGGGGAACATTACTACATCTCAGCACAGACATAAGGAAGCATAAAAGCCTGTTTTACTGTACACAGTCTAAATTCAGACCCTAGCTTGCAGGAAATGTTTCCATTCCATAGAATCTCTAACATCCAGATGACTACCAGCTGATTCATGCCATCTCCCAGCACCAGTATGGAAATAAATATCACTTTAATACTGAAATGAAATGAGAATGAGATTATCATTATTATTGCATTGCTACAGAAGTTGACATGTGCATTGTAGTAAGTGATTTACCACCATTTAACCCCCTCCCCTGTTTGGTTTTGGACAACTTTATAGGCATCTTTTACAAATTTACTGGCTTCTTCTTTGAAGCAATTTCAGGTTTGGGAAAACACGAGTATCTGCTTTCTTGCCAAGATTCAGATATAGGAAGATTGATTTTTTACAACATTGAAAACCAGGTTACAACCAGGAGACAATCACAACGCATAATTTAAAGGGCTATGAGATGATAGAAGGAGCTGGTTTTGCCCAGCTACTAAACCCTGTGCAAACAAAAAGTCTCGCCCAGAATGTCAAAAATTATAATAAAGGAAAGTAACCTGTACGGTTACATTTTAGGGTGGAACACAACTGCTGTCAAACTGTTTCAAATCTTCCACCACCAGCTGTGCTTACAGGCATATGGCAATAATAATACATGAACATCCTCTTACAGCGGTAGGAAATTAGTTTGCACACACAATGAGCTGAGTGAGGTTTTAAGCAGCCTGGCAGTGCAATGGCACCATCTAGTGAATAGGATGGCACTTTGCAAGCTGCGATACAAGCTTTTTTAAAGAATATTTTTAAACAGGCAAATATATACATATATGTAATGAACCATCACGATTAAGCTCATAGAGTTTCAGACATTTAATCTAAGACTTAGAGTAAGACACCACTTCTAGGAGTGGTGGATGCATCATTAGTGTTTATTTGTGAGAATTTTTTTAATGTGTTTTCCTTTTTTTATGCTTCCTGTTCTGGCCCTTTAACTTTTATTCTTTGATTATCATCATGTTTTTCTTCATATAATTAAAATATAAATAATGCACTCCTCATATCACTTTATCTCCATCCCATCTCCTTACACATCCCAACATGCATCTAAACTGTGTGCCTTCATTTTAATTCGACAAGGTTCAAAACAAGGATTTTGAAATATTAAAGTACACGTTTCTGCATGCAAGGACACATTTTGACATTCATTAGAACTACATTAGTACTGGTCTAATTGCTTCAACCACTCAGAGTTTGACCCTTTAGTCATCTGATGACCCCTTGGCTTTTCACTAAATATTAAATGCACATTCAGACAACCTTAGCATTTAAAGCATGCTTCCTGCATCATTAGGTAGTCCTTTGGTTGCTCCAACATTTGCACTGCAGCTCTAGTATGTTACATTCAAGTTACATTTTTATCAAATGAATGTCTGTTAAACCCACTGCAAACTACAACTTAGCAACAGACAAATTTATTATGAGGTGCTAACCATGTAAATTAATGGATCATAGAAAAACCTCTTAAATGTGAAGTATTTATTGTCATTTCAATTCTACAACATTGTTCACTTTGCTGCTTTTGGCAGGTATTCCCAGAGAGACAGTGAGCCCAGATGCCTTTCACTTGGGGTCAGGTTGCAGGTTGTTCATTGTTGATTGAAGACCTATAACAAAAAAAAGACACCTGAGCAATTTTACAAAACCAAATCCAATAAAGTTTTATTTAAAACTGATAATTTGCTAAGCAATAAGTAAGACTGAAAGTTAAAACAGAGCCTGTGTGACTTTTTATATCTCTCAGGCATTCTGGATTAGAGTCCACCCGACTGGTTCTCCATTGCTGCGATTCAGAAGTTCAGCTACTAATTTGTTGAATAATAACCTACAAAAGGAGAATTCATGTCAGAAATCCACCATTAACCCCAAAAATATTTAAAAGGCTCAATATTTCAGCAAACACGAAAACGAACAAAATCAAGCCCTACCGGCTTCTCTTTGTTCTCACTCCTGCTCGCCCTTTGAGACTTTCGCTTAGACGCTGCCTGGTTTGAGCGCTGAAGGAAAATCTGATCACACCTGGACTCGTGACAAATTTCCAATCTGCTAGAGACAAAAGTCCAAAACAAGTTAAACGGCAACAAACATTTAACAGTGATTAGATACATTAACTGAGTTAGTCATTGTCAATAGTTTATACTTTTCACAGACACTACCACCACTCCTATCATTATATAGTGCTATATATGCACTACCTTCAATGCTACCCAGTATAAATTATTCATATTACACATTTTTAAAAGATTACTAAAATAATAAAATGTGTTAGCAGTTGAATGTGACTTTGTCACTATGTGCATACTTGGGCCGTGAGTTTCGATCAGATTACATTTACATGTGTAAATGAACTTAACTGTCCAACTTTGTTTTTACTTGGTAACTAGCAGCAGACGTCTACACTGTGTTCTGACAACAAACCAACACATTTCATTAACTTACCGGATGGTTTTGGCAAGCTTGCTGAAAACGTCTTTGTTGAATCTTTTCAACTTGTGAACGCTGGAAAGTGTGTGTCTGTTTGCACTCAGGGGGCGATGATGAGAAATGACAAACACAGCTGAAAGGTTTTTATCCTTTTCACAGCTGACAAAATACATTTTGATTGTGAAAATAAGGGTTCCGTAAAAATACACAATTTTGCTAACATTTCTGTTTCTCATTATTCTGTTGGAACAAAGTCGGTAGCCTTTCTAATGGAGGGCCCTTTGTCTTCACTCAGCATGAACATATTAAATATAAAATCTTTAATGGAAATGAAAGTGTTACATTAAACAAAATGTGCTTTTCTGCCAAAGTCCATTATTCAGATTTATGCAGTCTCACATCTCAGCAGTGAGCATGTTGAAAACATGAAAAATATTTTGATAAAAGGGCAGAAACTGAATCAGCAACTTCTTTTTAATGTGTACATTAATCATAATTTTGAGAATCATGCCTTTTGGACATGAGCTTTCATTTCAAACATAATAAATGCCTTTCTTTCTCCCTCTCACACCCCCACACCCAGAGGGCTCTACATCCAGAAGAAAGTGTATTCAAAAAGACCTTCAGTGTCGTCCTGTGTGATGGCCGTCCCACCAACAGAAAGAAAAAGGTAGGTCAGACTTTATATTTAGCTTATAATGCCCACTGAGGAAAGACCAACAAAGCCTTCGTATTTGTGACAGGCTAACCCCGCCTCTTAAATTGCTTCTTTTTTTTTTTAAATTTCCCTTTCAGGTCGTACTCTAGTTGCCCTTGTAAAGTATGGATAAACTGCAACACACTACTTAATTGTGCTTGAATATTTCAGTTGCTCCGGAGGATTGTGGGACAGAATCACTAAAAACCACACTGGCTTGATTTCTGCAAAATGCGAGCAGATGCAGAACAACAATGTGTCTTTTAAACATACTGCATTTAATAGATTAAGCAGTGGGGAACTGTTCTGGTATACTGTATGGTTGTGTTGACGCTGAAAAACATCCCAAGTCATAGTTTATATCTCTTTGTTGCTCACTTCACTGGGGTGGCTGTAACTCAGGTGGTAGAGTGGGTCACCTACTAACTGGACGGTTGGGGGTTTGATCCCAGTCTGCATGCCAAATATCCACGGGCAAGATACTAACCACAGGTTAGATGCATCCATCAGAGTGTGAATGTGTATGTATTTAACCATTTTTCACTTCCTTTGTTCCCCCCTCTTTAACCAACTCATTTAAACACCCATGATCGCATAAATGCATAAGCTACAGATCATGAAACATTTACATCTGGTTTCTTATACACTACCAGTCAAATGTTTGGACACGCCGTCTCATTTCATAGTTTTTCTTTATCTTCATGACTATTTACATTGTAGAGTCTCACTCAAGGTATCAACAATGAACACATATGGAATTATGTAGTAAACAAAAAAGTGTGAAAGAATTTTAAACGTGCTTTATAACTTAGATTCTTCCAAGCAGCCACCCTTTGCTTTGCACACTGTTGTCATTCTCTCAATGAGCTTCATGAGGTCGTCGCCTCAAATGGTTTTCCTACAGTCTTGAAGGAGTTCCCAGAGATGCTGAGCACCATGCACCTCTGCTGCATGAATTTATCCTCAGTAGCAGAGGTTACTCTTGGTCTTCCTTTCCTAGGGCGGTCCTCATGTGAGCCAGTTTCATTGTAGTGCTCAATGGTTTTTGCGACTGCACTTGGGATCACATTCAAAGTTGTAGCAATTTTCCAGACTGACTGACCTTCAGTTCTTAAACGAATGATGGACTGTTGTTTCTCTTTACTTAGTTGATTGGTTCTTGCCATAATATGAATTTTAACAGCTGTCAAATAGGGCTGCACAACACACCTGATCGTCCCAAATCTGTTAAGAAGGCAAGAAGTTCCACAAATGAACCCTGACAAGCCACACCTGTGAAGTGAAACCATTTCAGGTGACATCATCATGAAGCTCATTGAGAGAAGGCCGAGGGTTTCCAGCACTGTCAACAAAGCAAAGGGTGGCTACTCCGAGGAATCTAAAACATAAGACATATTTGGAGTTATTTATAAAAGATTTTATAATACATATTTCCATATATCTTGCTTCAGTTTGTATCTACAATGTAGAAAAAAACCAAATGAGAAGGTCTGTCCAAACGTTTACTTGTAGTATAATTGAATCTACAATTAGATATTTAAGATTTATTACAGTGGAACTGGGTAAGCAGCCACCTCACAGTGTGTGTGCTGTACAGGTGACACATGGTTCAGAGCGAAACTCCCACATAGACCCCCACTAGTAGGTTTTGACATGCATGCACCGTTAAAGGCTGCGCTATAGAGCACACTACATATACACTCCGATTCATTTGAATGTCTCAGTGCTGAGGTTGAAATGCATGTATTGTCCTCATAATAACAGACTGAGCCACACACTAAACAGCTCCTATATAAAGAGTTTTTATGACTCACAAATACCAACAATGATACAACAAGAATCCAAACCATATTCATTACCAACGACCAATTGCACAGTACAAGGTGTACCACTTTTTCAATACACAAAACTACTGCAATACAACCACACATGCCACTGAGGTTGCTGTACAATAACTACAGTGCTTAAATCTTAAGAATGATTTTATACATTTAATAAAGTACCATTTCGACATTTTCAGGCACATCTAATGCAGTGTAAGTGTCTGAAGTGCTTATGCTGGCTTCTCTTTACGATTCTGGGCTTTAAACCATGTGACCCATTTGCTTTTTTGAGTTTGTCTTGTATTATATTATTAGCACCAACATGCCCTGTAGTTCAAAAACTGATTTGAAGCATTGTGACAGTGATTCATCCGTCACTGAAGGTTAACCACTGATGTAGTTATGTCACTTTTACTGTCAGCTTGCAAATGTAAGCATGCAGCCTGAACTGTGTACTTACAGTAGCCAAAATGAATGCTCAACTCGATTTACCCAACATTTATTAGTGCTCAGTACGCCGAATGTATGTTGCTTTAAAATAACAGGACCAACGTAGAAGAGTCAAACACCAAAAACCCATTTTACTCTCGGATATGTTCGTATACTCTCTTGATTTGATCCTACAGCACAGTCAGGTAACAATGGTTCAAGTGTGTGAGAGGGAGTTGTGTGTAGCCATAGTGACGGTCACTAATCTTACCCCTGGCTTCCTGCCCAGCATGCATCACTCCCACTCAACCCGCCCTCCCTCAGTTTCTTTCCATCCCTCTACTTCTCCAAGTCAGCTTATTTGTGTTGTGCATCTCTTTGTCTTATACATTTGTGTTGTTTTAAGTCTCATACTTGGTCATTTCTGCATTCACAGGCAGTTTATGGGAAGATGCAATTAGAAAGAAAACTATCAAAGCAGTGATTTCATAAATAGTAATTTCATTCAATTAGCAATTAAGTCGTCTTTAGTTTTTATTTCATAAAAAGATAAAAGTAACAAATTTCCTTCTCGCCCCTGTGAGCGGTCTATCCTTCAAGCTCAGGTCCTCTACCAGAGGCCTGGGAGGTTGAGGGCAGGCGCAGCATCTTTGCTGTTCCTAGGACTGTGCTCTTCTGGACAGAGATGTCAGATGTTGTTCCTGGGATCTTCTGGAGCTACTCGCCTCGCTAGGGGGGGGTCACTGCACCAAGTGCTCTGATTACCCGTGGGACCACTGTCACCTTCACCACATCTTCTCTTCCTCGCAGAGAAGGACGCATCTTTTTCCCCTCTCCCGCCCTTATCTTTCCTGCTTGGCTTCTACGTCCTTGTCTAGTCTCATCTAACTCTAGCCCTTAGACCAGGGGTGCTCAACTCCAGTCCTCCAGAGCTACCGTCCTGCAGCTTTTAGATGCATCCCTGCTCCAACACAGATGAATCAAATGGTTTGATTACCTCTTCAGCATGCCATCAAGTTTGGCAAAGGCCTGATAACGAGCCATTCATTTGATTCAGGTGTGTCGGAACAAGGATGCATCTAAAAGCTGCAGGACGGTGGCTATGGAGGACTGGGATGGAGCACCCCTGCCTTAGACAGTCTCTCAGTCCTGTTCTCTAAAACTTAAAGAATTAGGGTTTTGATCAACTGGTCCCTTAACAACAGTGACGGCCCCTTCTTGACGAGAAGCCTATCTGCTCCAATCGTTCAAGGTCACCTGGGTCAGCTGGAGGACTGTTGACTTTTGCTTAACCAGGTGAAAGGACAGTTTCTCGCTCTCTCTCTTTTGAGTTAAACACAGGATACACACATACACACACACACACACACACACACACACACTGACAAAGACATGCACTCACGCCCCTCCCAACACCTCCAAATGCTTACTCCCACCCGAAGTAGGCAGGCTGATCTGTCCAGTGCTGGAAGACTGGCAGCAAGACCGGGGTGCTGTCGACATGGGCTAACTCCTGACTCTTCTCACTAAATTAATGACCAACCGGACATAGTAATGGTGGACAGCGGAAGAAGACGGCCATAGTAAAAGATGCAGCAATACTGAACGACAGCAACATGAGGAAGAAGGAACACGAGAAGCTAGAGAAGTACCAAGGGCTCAGAGAAGAGCTGGAGAAGATAGTAATAACAGTTTGATGGGGTTTACCTAAAAGCTCAGGAATCAAACAATCAAATTCTAAATTAGTGCAAAGGCACTTTTTTTAGCCTTTGGAAGATGTGCATGAACTGATCCAGGGTGGAATAGAACCACTGCCTTGCAGCACATGGGTCACCTGCTCAACTTGATTAGCTGTTCATTCACTGTTATGTTTTAATAATAACCTTTGTGTGAACAAAAGGAGGTTTGCAAGATCAGCAGAAACCTTCAGCAGCAGTCTCTCTTATTGGGCTGCAGACTAGAAGGAGATTCACTGCCGCCTGAGTTTTCAGCTTTAAGAATGTCTGCTGATATGTTTCTCACAACATAACTTGGAGTTGTTTTGTATACCATGCTTAGTGTCTCCACTGTTTGAGATATGCACTTCATCC
>VUQR01019594.1:0-20952 GCA_015108515.1 Hemichromis elongatus
TCCACGACTCCACTGGTGCTCTCACACCTGCAGCTCATCTGCCATCCAGCATTTAAGCCAGGAGAGAACTGCTGGTCGTCGCTGGATTGTTGTCTGCTACTCGTTAGTATAAGTCAAGTCTACAGCTTAGAAAGTTTCGTTCGCTCGTGTGTTGTGCCTCACCCCGTGTTTTTGTCTTCAGACTTCCTGGATCCCTCCCCTTGTGAATCGTGTGTCGTGAGTGTGGAGTGTGCTGGAGTCGTGTGCTTGGAGAGCTGAGGAATGAGTGGACCCCCTTCCCTGGATACCCTGGAACCCTTCCCTCACCGGCTGTACATAGCACTATCGCACTATTCTGTATATACACTTGGTGGACTGTTGTAAATAAATTGTTAAACTTGGATCTTGGAGTCCTGCGATTGAGTCCGCACCCTCAGTACCTTAACAGAAGTAGCAGTTGTGGCCTTTTTAAATATTGCTTGTGGTATAGCCAAATCACAGGCATAAAAATAATTCAAGAAGAAAGTCAAACTACATCAAAATCACAAATTCAATATTTTTTTAATGTCTGCTGCAGAATTCCCGATGTCTTTTTTTCTTATAAATCAAGTGGTTCTTCCTTAGCTGACTCTTTAAGCTGACACAAAGCTTTACAATCATTGTTTAAATCACTCTAATAAACAATCTGCTGCTCCGCTGCAAGCTACACCGAATACATTTGCAGCTGCTTTTTTTGTAACTGTGTTCATCAGCTAACATTTTCCCTGAACTCAGATGTGAAAGGGAACAGTTAAGAGGATACAGCTCTAGCAGCAAAAAGGAGGAACACTATTTCAGAGGTTTCAGAAAAGAACACCTGAGTTGGAGAGTAATTTGCACAAAAACTATGAGGCATGAGGGCAACAACAGAGTAGAACGCAGTCAGTAATTTAGAAACAGAACACTTTTATTAAATGACAGTTATAAAAGTTGTATTGTTTAGTCTGCGGACAGCATTTATAACACCTACATTAAGGCCCATTAGCAATTAGCCGGTTTAGAGTTGTGAAGATGACCTGGGCACCTAAAGATGATTTCTGTATCTCAAAGTATTCTAAGGTCAGATGTGAGGACATCTGTCTGACAAATAAGGTTTGACTCAAACTTGGTCATATATTAAGACAACTATCCCAAACACACTAGCAAATCTACAACAGAATGAAAAAAACCTGCAGGTGTTGCTCAACTTGACTGAAAAACTGTGCAAGGATCTTTAAGAACGCTGTGGATAAATGAATCCCTACAAACTGAATGAACCAGTTACATGGTAAAGAATGGAGCCAAAGCTCCTTTACGATGAACTTAGAGCCTGACAAAGTCACACAGAAAAGGACTGTGGCAAGTTACTGCTGCTAAAGGTGGTTTCACAAGCTGCTGAATCATTACGTGGACTTATGTTTTGACAGTACAGCAAAAAGTCCTATGTCTGTACGTTTTCACATGAGTGTGAGTGATTGGATTTTATTGCTGTGTTCCAGTGTGCTTGGTAAAACTGCAAGTGGCTTTGGTTGTGCTGCTCTGTTCTTCACACTCTGATGCTTGCTTCTAATATTAAGGTTTAGCCAGGAGGAAGTGAAATAATGTTTGTTACCCTCAGCAAAGAAGAAAGTAAAAAGAAAAAAAAGTGACAAAAAAATGAAGAATACAAATCTACAGAGTTAGAGGAGAGCATTAATAAGCCAGGCGATCAATAAAAGTGCAGAGGCCAAACAAAAGTGAGAGCAATGAAGGGATGGGGAGCAAAACGGGTGGAACAGAGGTTTAAGCAGAAACTCTCTTAATGCGACCCCTGCAATGGCGCTAATTTGACATTTTTAATTTTTTACTACACAGCTGCAAGAAAAAAAGAAAAAAGTCCCCCTGTTTTTGTGTTTATGTGAGTCTATAAGTATGTGGATAATGGAAACAGCGTTTTCCCTTACCCATTACCTGCTGACAGTGCATTACGCATTATTTCTCCCTGACATGGTGTAAAGCGAAAACTAATTCACAGAGACAGCAACACACACACACACACAGATTTACGTTCACACGCTGCAGGTACAAAGATGAGACATACTGCAATGGTAAGGAGTTTATTTGGTGATTGAGGGCGGGTGTGTTTCTGTGTGTGTGTGTGTGTGTGTTTGCTGCAGGGCTTGAATAACACAGGTCTAGTAATATTAGCAGCAGCAGCAGAGAACACAAAAAACTGAGGACCATGCACATACCACAGAGCAAGGGCAACCTAGAACTAACAAGGACACCGAGGATTCACGAAGACGTGAGGTACAAGTAGCCATTATAGAGGGAGACAGAGAGGGTGATGGACAGGTAAAGGAGGGGGAAGAGGGTGCACAGATGAGAACCAAAGTGTGTGTGCGTGTGTGCGTGTGTGTGTGTGTGTGTGTGTTGTGGGGGGGGACAAAAAAAGGAAAGAAAACAGTGTGACAGTGGCGAAAACAGGAAACCAGAAGTCACCCAAAGGCACTCTGGTGTCTGTGTTGGAGAGTGCGCTTTTGGGAGAGATTAGTGGACATGACAGACGAGTGGAGGAATGACTAATTGCTGAGAGGGAAATGCAGAGCAGAACCGTGCAGATGAAGCAAAACTCGTTCTCATTTTCACTCGCTGTGTCCCTCTCCTTCTCCCTCAAGAATTGACAAGCAAAGAGTCAAAAGGTTCTGCATTTCTGGTCTTAGCGGTGAACTACTTCAACTCCATACTGTACATATCTATTACAAAGGGACAATCTACGCTACCTCACCGTTACATGCCATTTACTCACATGGGATAAATAACATTGCTGAAGGACTTCTAGAAAGAGCTGGAAGCTGCAAACACAACCACACTCAACTGACGTGATCTTTTACAGATGGACTTTAATGTGGTAAAGATATGGTAAAAATCAAAGGAGTGCATTTCTGAAAGGGCTTATATTCTAAAGCTACAATCCTGGGACTCAACTCCACATCAGACTGGGGACCAGGTATCTGAGATTATTTTTCTGCAAAACTGACCTACTTTTTATTTAGGCAAAAAGTCATCTTGGCTTGATTGTAGTAATTTGGGCAACTTTTTCTACCATTTGGGTGACTTTCAGTGAAGAAAGCTTAGGCTGGATTGCAAGAAATCAGCTCCCACTCTCACCTGAGTATAGTAAGCAGGTTTAACAATAGCCCTGAAATCTCTCTTTCTCTGAACTCACAATCAGCACAATGATAAGCGAGGACTTCCAAATCAAATGTCATTTGAGAGTATTATAGCTGCCTTCTTTCATGGTCCAGATTAATTATAACTGTTGCATCAAAAAGAAAAAAAAACATGGAGGCTTAAAATATGTCTTAAAGGATTTTGATGAATAAAGTAAACACCATCTTTTCTGTTACACGGTTTGTTGCAGTCTAAGCAAAGCCTAATCCTCTACACGTAACAGCCCACTGTCGTGTGAATACACACAGTGACTTTTCTGAATACCTAATAAATTAAATAATGAAGCCGCTCTGTTTCTCAGAAATGAAACGGTTCATTTGGATGAACGTATTCAGTTAGCTGTTATCACACAGCTGTTATCACACAGCTAACTCCATCCTGCTCAGTGCTGATATGCTGACGTTAGAACTTTAGTTTCCAACAAAAAGCAACAGTCAAATGAACAGCAAGACTTATCTCACTCAATTAAACATGACTCACCCTGCAAACAACTTGTTTACATGGTTTAATTCAAAGTCAGCTGTCATGTTTTTCAGTTTTTGTCTCCTCCTTTAAAGAAGCAAAAGTATTACTGATCAGAGCCACAGTTTGCTTTGCCTTGCCACGTAAGCAGGCACAAAGCTCCTACAGAAACTGAGTAAAAATTAAAGAGGCATAGATTTGGTGGATTTCAGAAGAACAGAGGAGAAAACAATGCCTCAGAGTTTTGGGAAAGCTGTTTACCTGAATCTCAGGACTGTCTCTGGCTCTGAAAAGGCAAATTGGACACATAAAACATTTACCGAGCTCTTGAAGCTGGTAATGATACGTTACATCTGGGTTAAATCTGTAAATATGGTCTACCTTTTTGACCAGATTTATATCCACATTTTTAGAGACTTAGGTGAATAACAGTTCATCTAGTGTGTAAAGTGATATTTACAACATGGGGGTGATTATTCACAAGACCAGTGTCTATTCAATATACTCTTAGGCTACGTTCACACTGCAGGCGAAAGCGCATCAAATCCGATTTTTTTCTCCCCAATGCGACCCATATCCGATCATGGTGTGACAGTGTGAACAGCACAAATACGATATTTTCAAATCTGATCAGGGTCACTTTTGTATGTGGTACTGAATCCGATACATATCCAATGTTTTAGAAAGCGACTGCTGTTTGAACGGTCGTGTCGCATTAAATCCATCTTTTACGTCACTGACACAAGACAGACGCCGATTATCAGCGCCGGAGAAGACAAACGAGAAAGCATGGCGGCGGAAACTGGAGACGGAGCGAGTCAATGGACAGAAACTGAAGTTTTGGACTTAATTAGCACACGGGGAGACAATTCTATTCAAGCTAAACTTTTAGGGTGTTATCATAACCGGGCTGTGTTCGCCATTTTTACTTCCGTAAACAGAGCGCGTTGATTGTAATGTCTTCTTTTGCGCATGCGGGCCGCTTTGAGGGCCGTGAACGTTCACACTAGAGCGTGTTTGCTGTCACATTTTATTTGTAGTGTGAACGACCACACAGAAAAAATCGGATTTGATCAAAAAATCGGAATTGAGCATTAAGACCTGCAGTGTGAACGTAGCCTTATTCACTTCAGGGTTGCTGGGGCCTACCTAGTCTTTTATAATGTAGGGGGAAAGGTGGAGTGCACCCAACCAATTCACACTTACAGCCAAATTTTAGAATCCCGGTGAACCTAATGCATGGATGTGTTTGAACTTTGGGAAGAAGCCAGAGAGAACCCATACAAGCACAGGCTTCTCGTTTAAACTCTGAACAGAAAGGCCACAGCCTGGATTTGAACCCTTCTCACTTTGAGCTAAGAGTGCTAACCATAGAACCACCATTCTTTTGTATTATCATTCTACTTAATCTAATTTTTGTTTGTAGGAAAAACTGATAATCTCTGCATGGGACGCACTTAGTTTACTGACGTAGGTGAGTGTCAGTAAACTAAATGCATGTATATATTTATACAGTATAACACACCCTCCATACAAACTTTGAAAAAATGATGTCAGAGCAGCTGAATAGACCCAATGTGATTAATTATTGCAAATTAAGCTGTCTGACCACAGGAAATTAAATAACAGCAAGAAGGTAGAGTCACATTGAATTGAAAAGCCATTCAGTTTAACAAAGGCTAGGGCAGGACGATAATTTAATATCATCATTAATCATATGCCCATAAAAATTTATGACAAAATTCTTCTTTGGTTAACAGCATTTGTCAGTCATTTACAGACCAGACAGCCCCATTGCTCAGTCCATCACTCATTCAGTGGGGATAAAAGAGATGCAGCTTTCCATTTAGCAGCCTAGCACAGCTTACAGAGCCTGACTGCTGCTGACCTTCTTCTGCCCCCCCACCAAAAAAACAAAAAACAAAACAAAAAAGTGACCTCTGAGGTCACAGCTTCCTGACTGTTGCATCCATTAAGGCGCATGTGAATGCTAACACGCCCGACTCTTCCTCCTCTTGCATCAGCTATATGAGGCTATTACAAATCGGAAACTGAGCATACACATTCAGTTTCTTTAACTAAGATTAATTACTCGAATTGTGGCTCTGACTGTAGCCTTGCTGAGTCTGCTTTAATGCAAAACCCCACAAAACAAAAATCTTGAATCATTAAGTAATACTGACATTTTGGTTATTTGGGAAAGAAACTTAAAAAGCAAAAGGAACTGTGTTCTCAATTTAGCTGACTATGCGCTTCGAAGGCAGAACGGACACGTTACCAAACAACAAACACACACCATCATCTCAGAGCATTACAAATATCACTTCTCTCTCCCCAATGTTTGCATCTCAAAACCATTAAGTTTTTATCAGACTCTTTCAATCAAAAATGTTTTGTTCATTCTATCAAAATTTCTCTTGCTAGAAACATTTGTGATGTTGGTTCAACTTTTATTTTGAAACTCTTTTTCAACCATGATTTAATGTCATGAAAAGGTGATTATTTGTTACTGTTACTGCTGATGTTTTTAATATGCCTGTCACAGTGATGGGGAGATAATAAAGCACAAAAACAACAGCGGGAAATAAGACTGGAAGTAGCTGAAAGAAGGACCGAAAGCAAACTGGCACGCATAAAGCAGCAAACACAGACATACACAGGAAGTTAAAAATAAAGAACTATAACAAAAACATAGAGCACAACACAAGCCCATCTAATCAGAAAGTACTACTTCTGAAATGTGAATACTGGCAATTGCATCTGTATGTAAGCCTCTTCAGAGGCAATGGTTACAAATCCATGTATGCAAAAGGTTATAATAGTTTACTAAGACAAAACAGAACAATTCACTGTGAAATAGCATTTTAGTCAACTGAAATAAAAAGAAAAAAGTCATGAAAATGTAAACAAACAACTTTGGTGTGCAATAAAATTCTATCTTCTCAGCTGCAGAAATCTCCCAGGTGGAAACACAGAGAAGTAAAAGCACCGAGCTGTATGAAGTTTGGCTGTTTCTGTTTGGCCGCTGGACTGTTAAAGATTCAGTGCAGATTCACAGAACGTGCTTCTGTTATCCAGGTGTCTGGATAACAGAAGGGGGTGGGGGTTTGCCTAAAAGGCAAACACCCCGGGCACACAAAAATGAAATTAGCAATATTCAATGGTAGTAATACAAGGAGAACACAACAAAAACCTTTCATCGGTTGTGTTTAACTTTGGAAACCAAATCCTATGACGGCCCCATTTTTTGGATTGAATACATCAAAATGACATGCATGCCAATGAGATCACCAGCATGGCGCTACAGAAAACAAAAGCTTAGAAGGAATCATTTGGCTAGGGAAAGCTCAATTAAGTTGTAAACTGTCTCAGTGAGTCACCACACTAGCTCTGGACATGAATAAAATTTCACTGGCAACGTATTGAGAGCCATTATTCTGGTAGTGGAGGTTTTAGTAAAGCTTATAAATCTGAAAAGTAGAAGTCATATAAAGCAAATAGAAAAGACATTAAAGTAAATTAAAAAAAAAATTAAATACAGATATGGAATATGGTGGCTTTTCACAACTACTCCTCTGAAACCTGCCTATATTTATTTGGGTTTTTATTTCAGCTGTTACACCAACTACTACATAAGATCCAAAGTATAGTATCTTGTTTGCTTTCCTCCCCAGCACACCCATGACAACAGCATTTGATTTACATCATACTATTATTGGGACCAGGTAGGTCCTCCTATTAGTGGAGGGAAGGGCATGCAGACAAATGAAATCCCAACCAATCACTGAGCATTTTGCATTGAACTGTGAGCATTATGAAGATAATTGTGAACCTGTACTTGTATGGTAATACAGCTTACAGATAAGCATGACTTTGACAAACAAATAACACATGCAATAGACCTTTTCTAGCTATTTGTCAAATGTTATTCAAAGTGTCACATTGAAATCTAAAGACCTCTTCAAGGCTTTCAAGAAAAAAAAGGTTGTGGATGCATAAACCTGCAGTATTTGAAATTAAACTTTTAAACCAGTGTTTACTAAATTCAGCAAAAATATGTCTCTAAAAATCATTAAACACCAGCAGTTGGCTTTAGCAACTGCTGGTGTCATAATGCATGAGTGAAAACTCAAAACAGACTAAAGAAAGTTGCCCTGCAGCAGGCATACACTACGAGTCAAATACTTAGACACACCTTCTTAAATAATTGCTTTTCTTTATTTTCATGAGTATTTACATTGTAGGTTCTCACTGAAGGCATCAAAACTATGAATGAATACATATGGAATTATGTAGTAAATAAAAAAGTGTGATACAACTCAAACATGTTTTATATTTTAGATTCTTCAGCATAGCCACCCTTTGCTTTGATTACTGTTTTGCACACTCTTGGCATTCTTTGGATGAGCTTCACGAGGTCGTCACCTGAAATGGTTTTCCTCTGAACGAGTTCCCAGAGATGCTGAGCACTTGTTGGCCCCTTTGCCTTCACTCTGTGGTCCATTTCACCCCAAAACATCTCGACTGGGTTTAGATCAGGTGACGCTGAAGGACAACAGTGTCACCAGCAAAGCACCCCCACACCATCACACCATTACCTCCATGGTTCACAGTGGGAACCCTGCATGTAGAGACCATCCATTCACCTGTTCTGCATTGGACAAAGACACGACTAGAAATAAAGACCTCAAATTTGGACACATCAGACCAAAGCACAGATTTCCACTGGTGTAATGTCCACTCCTTGTGGGGGGGTTTTCGGCCCAAACAAATCTCTTCTGCTTGTTGCTTTTCCTTAGTAGTGGTTTCTTAGCAGCTATTTGACCACAAAGGCCTGATTTGCACAGTCTCCTGTGAACAGTTGATGAAGATGTGTCTGCAGCTCTGTGTGGCATTTATCTGGGCTCTAATCTGAGGTGCTGTTAACTTGCGATTTCTGAGGCTGATGATTCAGATGAATTTATCCTCAGCAGCAGAGGTGACTCTTGGTCTTTCTTTCCTCACATGAGCCAGTTTGATCGTGGCGCTTGATGGTTTTTGCGACTGCACTTCGGAACACATTCAAAGTTTTAGCATTTTTTTTCTAGACTGACTGACCTTCAGTTCTTATGGTAATGATGGATTGGTGTTACACTTTACTTAGCTGATTGGTTCTTGCCATACTATGAATTCTAACAGTTGTCATATAGGACTGTCAACTGTGAACCATCCTGACTTCTGCACAACACAACTGATAGTCCCAACCCCATTAAGAAGGCAAGAAATTCCACAAGTGAACCCTGACAAGGCACATCTGTGAAGTGAAAACCATTTCAGATGACTACATCGTGAAGCTCAGTAAAGACCCAGGGTTTGCAGCACTGTCAAAGCAAAGGTGGCTACTTTCAGGAATCTAATTTATAAAACATATTTAGAGTTATTAATCATATTTTATGTGTTTAGGTTCTACAATGTAGAAAGTAGCAAAAATAAAGACAAAAAAACATTGAATGAGAAGGAGTGTCCAAACGTTTGACTGGTAGTATCTGCTGTTAACCAAAACAAAAAACAAAAAAAAACTGCTTGACAATTAACATACGGTACAAGCAAAGATCAAGCCTTTTAGAACAATGTTCTCTGGACATACAAGTCAAGGAGAGTGGAAATGTTTGAGCACAAAAAGAAAAAAACTGCATCCATCCGTCCATATATACATTCTAATTCAAACCCCCCAAAAAATTTAAACTGAGAACATGAACTGTAGCTGAAGCTGATGAGACGTTTAGTGGTTGAAATATGTATGACCTTTCTACACCAATTTATACTTTTTACATTCTTGTTTATCTTTGTTTACTGCATAAACTGTATTCTAATTCTTTGGTGTGTTGCCAATGTTGACTTCTCTGCCTGACCAGCTTCTGTTTATTCTTACTTTAATTTGACAGCGACAGACTCTGACATCACCCCAGTTTTGTCTAATGGTAATAAAGCAATAAAGCTCCATTCAGTTAAATAAAACTGGCAAGCAGACAGATGGAAAACACTGAGATGGACTGATAGATAAAGAGACAGAGGGTCAAGCAGACATGACCCAGAAGCAACAGGCAGGTGTGCAGGTGTGCCATTAGATTTGGTAAACAAGAATACAAAAATCACACATTCACACATCTGTCAGAATCACTCCATTTCATTACTACAAAAACACCTCCATATCCGTGAGAGCTAGGAGAAGCCCTGCTCTGTGTAAATGTTCAATAACACTTAAATCTGATTATGTTACTCTGATGTAAAGTTTGGGCCAACTCATGCCAAAATAGTAAAGGAAAGCGGCGAAGAGGGACTATCTTTGGCTACAGTAGTACTTTGGAGTGATCCGAAAGTAGAGATTTTACATAACTCACTCATGCGGCAGCAGATTTGACTCAGTATGTTCAATAATAGCCTGGTAAGAAAAATTCAATGACTATCACAAGCTCAACTCCTTTATATGGAGGCCTGAGGAATCTGTAGGTTGTGTTTTCTTTTCTTCAACATCAGTAATTTACCTGTTTGTTCGCTGTATATTGCTACGATATGTTCTAAGGGTTCCAGCCCCGTAGGACGCTTCTTTTGTCTAAAATCTTGAAATGAAGATAGGGTTGCAAAATCACTCCAGAGTTTGACATTATTAAATAGATTTTAAGTGTTTATTGGGTTCACAGCAACCTAAAAACACCTTTTAACAAGAAGTTCTTTGTAGCTAAGGTAGATTGACCTTGCACAATTTATTTTTTAGATCATTTTGGCATATGCTGTTCTGGGTGCTTCTCCTGTTTTTGAGCAGAACAGCAAAAATGTGACAATATGTCAATGTTTTTAAATTGTTGTTTACTTACTAATAATAGCAATGTATAACCTGTACCACCTTTTTAATAGTTTCACACAATTAAGTGCTTAATTCATTATTTATATTTCATTAGTCCTCCTTAGTAAATGGCCTGTATTTGTATAGCGCTTTACTAGTCCCTATGGACCCCAAAGCATTTTACATTTCAGTCATCCACCCATTCACACACTGGTGATGGCAAGCCACATTGTAGCCACAGCCGCCCTGGGGCGCACTGACAGAGGCGAGGCTGCCCGACACTGGCGCCACCGGGCCCTCTGACCACCACCAGTAGGCAACGGGTGAAGTGTCTTGCCCAGAAACACAACGACCAAGACTGTCGGAGCCGGGGCTCAAACCGGCAACCTTCCGATTTCAAGACGAACTGCCAACTCTTTGAGCCACGATCGCCCTCCTTAGTGTGTCATTAATAAATGTTTATCCATCTGTTACTGTTACAGCTATCAGTGCTACTATATTACTGCTCATAATAATAATAATGATAATCATTATTATTTTAAATGTCATACCAAGGAGGAGCAATGATATATAAATGATAAATTAAGCATTTGCTAATAATTTACTAGTATCTTAATAGTGTGGGATTATTATAAAGTGCTACCAAATAATTCAACAAAGGATTTGCCTGCTTTGCTAACATTAAAATCAAATTAGTTTATAGAGGAAAAACTGTCTTCCTGTTAAAAACGAGTTTTTCCTTTCCACTGTCGCCAAAGTGCTTGCTCATAGGGGGTCATATGATTGTTGGGTTTTTCTCTGTATATATAGCACAGGGTCTACCTTCCAATATAAAGTGCCTAAAGGCGACTGTTGTGATTTGGCACTGTATAAATAAAATTGAATTGAATTAGTTTTTAGTCTTTCATGAACAACTTACACTCGAAATAGGCTTTATTATCTACGGTCCATGGGATTTAGAAGCAATGAAAAGTGCAAGGGTGTCAGCCCCAGCGGACTGTAAATAAACTGCTTTCCTTCCTCTGTGTGTCTTTTATCAACAGTGACTGAGCAAAAGGCAAACAGTTATTATTGCAGTGAAATGAAGATGTTCCCGGGCCCGTGCAGCTCTCCCTGCTGCTCTCCTTTGAGCATTGTCTGCCAATCACTTGTCAAATCTCATGTGGGACTCTGACAGACACCTGCAGGTCGGATTTTAGCCAAAAGTGGTGGAGTGATTGTGTGGAGAGAGAAAAAAAATGAATCTTTCAAACCTATATCTTTTTATGATTTGATAAATGAATTATTTAAGTGAATTTTGATTTTTAAAAAGTATTCTTATACCCTTATGCTGAAAAATTTGCTCAGTAGTCATTAAAAGTTGGTCCTGATTTCTTTTAACCCTCATTGCAGTTACCCACACAGTATCTACGCAAAGGGAAGCATGGGTTTTTCTGAGTGAAGGATAAATTCAGCTTTAGTTTTTTAAATACCATAAGCAGCTTAGAAAATATTAATAACATAATTTGAATCTAATTGTGAGATGCTGTTATTTCATCAAATGTCGTACCTGTAAGGAGATAAGCTTGACATAATTCATCAAAAGTACACATAGAAACCAAATCCTTAAAGCAGTGACTGTGACCACAAAGACTGAACTGTCACTTAATAATTTACATGAAATTATTTATATAACACTGTAGGCTATTAATCACACAACCAACATTTTCAGCAATTACTATTCATTTTTCAGTGAAATAAAACCAATTAAACTCCAATTTAATTGGACTCCAATTAAAACATGGGACAGAAATAAATACAAACTCGTCCAAAAAGGGCAAATTTTATACTATACAAATTGATTTATACTAATTAATATTTTAGAGTTCGGTATAATTTAAATATGTCAGCTTTCATTTAAGATCTTTGTTTTTTCTGGCAAATGATGCGTGAAGTTAATCTCAGGCATCATTTGCTCGATGTTTAAAGTGACCTGATGTTCTCTCAGTCAAAATGTTTTGTTAACGTCCACCCTGGGTTAATGCAGCTCTTCTGCGCGGGTATAAAGCGGATGACCTACCTGTCAGGTGCTCTGCTCACCAGGGAGTACTGAACCTGCGGACTCCTGGGACTCCAGACCCTCCCACCGGGTGTCCGGTGGTCCCGACCTGTTCACCTCTCGGGCGGAGGCGGTTGGAAACCAGTCAGCGGTGCTGGGAGCGGTGGACCGGGGGAGAAGAAGCAGTAGCGTATCCACCAACGGAGGGGAGGAAAACTCCATGTTCACATCCAGAACATCCCGACTAAAGTGACGTCCGCCGGGCAGTGAAAGTCAGAGCAACGGACACTAAAGAACCCAGATCCGATAATGTTGTTTAAGGACGAGCAGTAACCGGGGAAACTGGAGAGCAATGGAGGATATGTTTTTCCAGTCAGTTGTGGTCTGTTCTTCTTAAAAGGACGTTACGGTCAGTGGGCTGACTGCTCCTCATCCCTCCCCCTCTCTCTCTCTGGTCTCTCTCCTCGCTACTACTCGGATCGACTTCATATAAAGGTTGTTATGTTTTGACGCACTGAGCATGGCTATAGTAGCCTGTGATCTGTAATGCAGACACTTTATTTGTCTGCAAATCTAAATGACTTCTACTTATTTTCATTTTTATGCTTTCATTTGCCTTTTTTAAATTAAATTACTTTTTATTGTATTTTTTTTCTAACCAGGACTGTCGTTTGATCTTATACATTCTTTCATTTTCTTCATCCACATTCTTCAGGAGGACCATTCCCTTGTGGCTCTGATTGAGGCGTTTATGTAATTCCCCCATCAGCTTTTTCTCATATTTGCTCTGCCAAGGGTCAAAGCAGATAGAGTATCTGTGCACAGTTTTGTGCATTGTTAAAACCTATGAGGAACTGGCTTTATTTTATTTTATGATTGTTTATGTTTATAGACTATAAAGATAAAAGTGCCAAATATAAGACAAGCATTATGTGCCATGTTAGTTTATTTCACCTTTAAGTGTTCCTCTGTCTCTATTTTTATGGTTTCTGTTCCATTCCTCAATTTGTTTCTTTAAAATAGAGACAGAATAGGAGATCTCAAAGGAGATCATTTTCAGGCAGATTTATAGGTTAAAACTCCAGGACCTATGTTAACTTAGTTTCTCTTTTTTTAGAATTCAGTGTCAAACTGTGTTGCACATGGCAAACCCGTGCCATTGCACCGGTAACACTGTGCACCCTACCATTTGAGTTTTCTGTCCATGTTTGCCCCCCGAGTCTTGGCATTATTCCATGCACAAAGAGTCTGTGTGTGACAGGCTGGTGACGCAGAATACCAACTCAGCATCTTCTCACCCACAGTGCTGGTGTTCCCATCTAACAGCCATAAATGCAGTTTAACCTCATTTTAGGACACAGAAAGCTGCCAGAGTAAAACTGACTCAGTGGGGTTTCATTGAGCTTTACACGCGCTAACACACATGCACATTAATGCCTGATTAGTCACCCCATGTTACCACTGTAACTATATCATTCCTTATGAAAATAATGACCAATTTATAACGTAGCCCCTCATCACGTGGTAATAAGTCAGTGTGCACATGTTTGCCTGACCATTTAAACATCATGACCTTTCCTATTTAATGGTTTATACGGTTGTAAACTGCTGAAATCATACATTTTAACCAATATCCCATTTAAAATCAAGTCTTGTTAGTCCTTGTTAACATGTCAGTATTGTCTTTTATGTGTTAGAAGACATATCAGTGATGTAAGGAGTCTAAGCCTTGGCTCAGCATGGCACATTAGAACTGCAGCATATAAATGACAGGCTCAAAAACCACATTCAATTGGGACTTGTCAACATGGTAGCACCAGCAGCAAAGCCATAGCTGGCTGATACTGTAGTCAAACCAAAGTCACTTTATGATCTCTTGGTTGCTGCATTTCGCTTTCACTCACAGTCGTACTTGTTTTATTATTATTATTGTATGGTCTACCTTACAATGTAAAGCACCATGAGGCGACTGTTGTTGTGATTTGGTGCTATATAGATAAAATTGAATTGAAAATAATTTCTCTCCTCTGCTCTCTGTTTGTGTGTTTGTGTTTCATCAAATGTGAAGACGGCAGTACCTCTTCTCTACTCTACGTTATTGTAAGTGCAGAAAAACTTGTGATAATATGTGATTACATCTTTTGCTTAGCTGTAACAGCTGACATCCATGCGTTGTTCAGCATATTCCAGGTAGTGCTGATATTTTCATGTGTTCCACAAAATGTGTCTATCTCTTTTATAAGCAACCTCTCTGTGTTCAGGACAAATTAAGCTGTAGGTTTTCTTCAGCTGCTTAAGAAAATACTCACTTTGGCAGAGTGGACCGGTTCCACATCTCCCTTTAATCGTTAAAATTTGCCCTTCAGTAAGAGAGAAAAGAAATGCAAGCAAAGTATATTCAAGTAATAATTTCAGAGCTGTTTATAATTTTGGAAGTCATCCAATCTTTTTCCTGCAATTTACTTGGCATTCTTCATTCTTGAAAGCAAATAGTTATTAGAAATGACCTGCTTTACAACACAGGTTTCTAAGGTGAAATGCAGGATTAGTCCATGTCTTCCTGTGTTTGTCAGGGGAATGGCTGCTTAACTAAGCAGAAGAAAGGGCAATGTACTGACTCTCTGATATAAAAGCAGTCCAGAAGGGCACACAGAAATTTTGACATCATCAACATGTCATTTTATGGACAACATTTTATTATTATTTTAATATTAGTAAGACAATTCTGTTTTGCAGTGATAAAAAAAAAAATCCTTATTGTCATTACAAAATATATAAAAAATTGTGATTTTCCTGTTATTTGATCTTTAAATCATTTACAGGGAAAATACCAAATATTTAACTATTGCATGTATAAAGTCACCGTAAATTTGCTAACACTCACCTGAACTTGTGTCATTTACCGACAGTTTATCAGATTTGTTCATTTGTGATGCCACTGTGCCCTCTAGTGTTAGGCAGACACCTGTCCAGCAGTCTCCTTACACTACTTGGGTCACATGAGGCAGAGCAGAACAGTGAGATCAGATTTAATTACGAACGCCTCCAGCCAGTCATCCACGGAACTTAAGATCTCCATTCAGTAAAGTGTGGCAGTTTTCAATATCCAAATTATGCAGCCCGTTGATCGATGCTGACGATAACTGCTAACTCAGCCAAATTCAATATCCTCTCCATGGATCACAAACAACTGGAGCAGATGGAATGGAAAAACTACAAAACTGGCCTCTTTAAGTGCTTCAAAAAACAATTCAGTTAGCAGTTTGATTCAGGACAGAATCCAGGGAAATCCAATGGATTCTGCTGTAAATGTGGCAGCAAGCCAAGCAGCTCAAGTGCCCACTTGGCATGGCTGTGGTAGAACCGGGCCTGGGGGGACATGAGTTATAGGCCACTAAATCAGTCTCACATCCAGCTGACTCTCCAGCTTCTTGTCTGTCATCAGCACACAAAGTGTAGGTGTCTGCATGAGTTGTGCTCAGTGCCCTTGCTGAATGAGACATTGGAGAAGCAAAGACTAAAGGGTGAGTGTGTGTTTGTGTGGTGGCGATTAGCAGATGTAACAGCTCCTCAACAAAGAAGCAAATGTATACAATCAGAAACAGAAAACTTTGAAGTATAATCTGAGGTAATGTAAAAGATCTTCATAAGCTGTGGACTGTTTTAACTAGTTCTTCTAAACTGTGGCGCATAGAGCTAATGTAAATGATTTGTGGATCACCAGAGGACAAAAACTGAGCTGAATGAGAAGCACACAGAGAGCGCAAACCTCCACCAAGGCAGCTCAATTATCTTTACTCTTTCAAAGCCATCTTTAACAAGTTAGTAGTGCAGTAAATGATGTTTACTTTGAGTATACAAACATTATGTAGCAGTGGGTAATGGATTATATGTACTAATTTGTAAAATAGTGGACATGAATAGCTTGGGCGTAACACACTTTGGGGTCAACTTGAAAGAAAGGCAGATGTGAAATATAAAAGTGAGATCAGAAGTAAAATCTGACATGATGTGTAGATGCAAACTGTAATGTGATATTTAGAATCCCCATATATCATTCCCTAATTAACAGCTCTATAAAGCATTATTATCAGCTTGAGCTTCAGAAAAATCTATTGACCTTGGTCAGAGGTCAAATGTGACATGATATTTTACTTTATATATAATATAATATAATATAATATAATATAATATAATATAATATAATATAATATAATATAATATAATATAATATAATATAATATAATATAATATTTTTGGCCATAATTTAAAAAAATCAGTGCAACTTTAATATCATGTCAGCAAAACCACGTTTTCTGGTAATTGTTCAACACCATAACTCATAAAGAGAAGGCGAGATTGTGAGCATATTTCTCATTTGGTGACACACCTCTGTACATGTGTATTACATAAGACTTTGGTGCAAATGGATTTGCTGGTGGGAGGAATATAACTGTTCCATGAATTCCAGTTTTTAATTTAATAGTATGAATGCTAAAACGTAGCAATCTACCCCAATGCTTTCAGTTGAAGTTCAGTTTCACTTTTATGTTTCCTATGTCCGTTAACATGGGGTCAACATTATAATGAAATGTGCATGACAAGACAAAACAAGTCACTCAGCATCTGAAAAAGTCACCAAATAGATAGCAATATGAGTTTAAAAACCATGAAAAAAGTAGAGAGAAATAAGATGATAAGAAGTCCCAATGGTGACTATGATTCCTGATGATGCTGTGGGCCTCATGCAGGCTTGGGTGGAGATAGATGCCCTTAATGGCTACATCACTTGCCGGTGATGTTGTCTGACACCTTCACCACTCTGGAGTGATTTCTGGCTGTATGCAGATCAACTCCCATACCAAACTGTCATGCAGGTCTTCAACAGGCTCTCGATTGTGCTCCTGTAGGTTGAGGAAATATTGGGGGTTCATACCAGACCTCCTAAGCCTCCTTAGAAAGCATAAACAACGACATGCCTTTCTGACCACACTGTCCATGTGAAGGGTCCAGGACAGATTCTTGGTAGTGTTCAGGTCAAGGCTTGAAGTTGCTGACCCTTTAAACCTTAACACCTTGGTTTGGAAACAGGTTTTAGAGCAATGATGGTGATGAATGCTGAGCTGTACTCAGTGAAGAGCATTCTTATATACACATTCCCCTTGTTCAGATGGGTGAGCACAGAGTGTTTTGCCAAAATGATGGCATCATTCATGGGTCTGTTCTTTCTGTAAGGCAAACTGAAGAGGGTCCAACATGTCAGGGACGGAAGAGCAGATATGTCTTCTTTGTGATGTCTGATGCAGGATGGCAGTCATTAGGACACAAATCCAATGGTTTCTTAGGGACAAGAATGATGGTGGATTCCTTGAAGGATCTGGGGACTTAGTTAAGAGGGCTGGGAGAATTCACAAAGAGCATTCAAACAAACACTTGTGTACCTGACAAGGTTAAAGCGGATGGGATGAACAACTGTGGAAAAAGGTGACTTACATGTAGATCCAAGAAAGTTGACTGCGCCAGATTTATTTTTGGGCGAAGTGTTTGCATCTCCCACTGGAAACGCTACATCCAAACGTACAGAATTAACTTTCTGGGAGTTGCTTACCTGGTTGATTGAGCATGTATCAAGACACTGGCATACAGTAACAACCAATTATTAGCAGGATTTAGTAGGACTTAGTGTAATTCAGTATGCTGGTGAAGCTTTGTGAAATAAAGCAACCCAAACTGTAAAATGGGGAGAGATTAACTTGATAGGAGGTGTCAAAGTCTGTTATTTATTTTGTGACCTGTCAAATGTACCCGAGCGTCACAAAAATGAGATTCATAGTTGGCTTTAAATAATCATGCCAACATACTTTTAACCCTAAGTAAACAATTTAAATGTGATATGAGCAAATCAATAACACTTTTCTTCCAGAGAAATAAAAGCCAGTAGATCATTTTAAAACCACATAACTTTATTGGCGACATCAGTTCATGAACAAACAAAAGACTTAGAAAAGGTTATAAACAGAGAACAAAGTCCAAGATATTTTATCTTTCCATCTTGACGTAGTGCTCTCCTTGCCGTCTACCTCTCCTGCTCGTCTGTTTTCTCTCTATTACATTATGTTCTTCTCTGTCTCTGTTTATGCTCATAGATGGCCAGGGGGGATTCAATCAGATGTGCTGTCACCCACTCCAGCATCCACAATTCACTTGTGCTCTCTCCTGAGTTTGGCCCTCGGTTACCATGGCGGTGACATTGGCTGTGGGTTCTGGAGGTACGACATCACAACTGCTGAGATGGACAGCCTGAAGATAGCACAGAAAATGGGATCAAAGCATCATGAAAACTGTGCAATTTAGGTTTTTAAAGGCATGTTAACGTTTTGCTTTGTAGCACCTTTTTCTGCAAAGAGACGCAATTTAAAATGACTCATTGTTACACTGCTTACGAAACAAAAACACACTCCAGGTTGCTTTTAATTGTATTATTTTGCTGCATACTTGGAGTATTGTGAAATACTGCAGTTGAACACAGCTAAGAGTAGAGTTTGTGCCTGAACCTTATGAAGCTTCTATGGGGTAAATTCATGCACCCACATTGGAGCATTTTCATCCAATAACCTCAATGTCATGCCTGTCCTCCACTGTCCATTTATCCTGTATAGCCACTTGGCTTTGTTTAATAACACAGGGATACCAGTGTCCTAAATTTGGCCTTGAACCAGCTTCTACACACACACGGCTGGTGCATTTAACTCGTCGTCTGACATTATTTGCCGAGCCAAACATTTTGCATTGCTAATCTTGGAGTGCATTAGGTTCATTTTTAATACGACCTCATTCAGACAATGGACAAGAAGGTTTTTCCTCATTGAAAAACTATCTGTGAAGCCTGGACAGGTGTCCTACTGCTCTTTTTATAGGCAAATGTACATCCCGGAGGGGTCACATATTTAAAAGCTTTTGGACATTAAAGCTGGCTCATCTGGACATGAAGTTTCAGAAAGATGCAAGGTCTAACCTCCAATTTCAAAAATGCAGATATTCTAAACACGTGTTCATTTACTGGCCATCATAAATAAGAGCTAACAAAAACAGTTAAAGTTTCTTCCAGTTTGGGCCAAAAAATGTTTCAAATTTTTTTTTACATCAAATGCCTTTAACATCAATAAATCTTAAACAACATACAAAGCACTGTTACACATGCATCGTTAGTGTGTTTATAGTACATCCACAGATGGGATGGGACTCACATGAAGCTGCTCATCATCTGTTTGGTGTCCTCTGAGCTTCGGGAGTTTGCAAAGCTGATGAACGAGCAGTAGACTGCGATCCATGCGCACCACTTAAGCTGAAACACAAACACATGAGTCAGCTTTAGACTGTGTTTATGTTCTGACGAGTTATTTTAAAAAAAAAGGTGAAAAAGTTGCAGGACTGAAATCTGCAAAAGAAAGAGAAGGGCATCTAACAACACAGCTCCTAAACTGCACTTAACTGTTACATGAAGTACATGAGGAACAATTATGTGGACTGGAAGTGCTCGAAACACAAAAAGCGTACAGAGATGCTTAACACAGCATAACTAGTGTTGGGGTTATGCTGTGTAAAGCATCTGTTATTTGAAAAATCTAGCCTGAAGCCAAGTGTTGTCCTCATAATCTGTTTTCAAACACAAGCCTCTGAATCACTAAATGTTTAGTTAGTATTGACCAGAGAATGGAGTCGAAATAGCATGAGTCACATGGACTCAAAATAAGACTCCACAGCTTTTTTTTCTATGCAGGTGAGCTGGGAGAATCAAGTGTGTTTAATGCCTGCTCTAACTGATTGAGAATGTTGCATTCTAAGAAAAGCAAGAGAGTACGTTTATAGGTGTTTACACTCTTTGTAAACCATCTTTACATCTTTAAGACACTAAATGCAAGTCATTCCTAGTATTTGCCTAAAATTTAAGATTCACTTTCTAAAAATTTTGATGTTAATCAAAAATTTGTAAAATTTGACCTTTAGTGATTATAAGAAAGTCAATTATAAAAATGTTCTTATGGACCGTGAACGAATGTGTGCAGCTCCATCCTCTTTTTCACTCAATGTGTCCTTTGTGGTCATGCCAGTAGCTGCTGTTCATTCTTTCGTCTAAAAAAAGAGGGTTTACCTTTAATCTTCTAAATGGAATGAATGGGCCTAAGGTCTATCCTTCAGGGGCAACGCATGTGTGGACGCATAATGCAGAGAACCAAGGAGATGGAAGTGAGTGTTTTGGTGTGAGGAGGGTTTTGTGTGTGTGTGTGTGTGTGTGTGTGTGTGTGTGTGTGTGTGTGTGTGTATGTATGTATGTATGTATGTGTCACCTTGAGCATAAGTCCACACATGCTAAAGATCATGCCGAGCAGGTTCATGTAGTCAGGTGTGGGGTCCTCCA
>VUQR01019597.1:0-18902 GCA_015108515.1 Hemichromis elongatus
TACATCGCCTGAACAGGGACTTGAACCCTGGACCCTCAGATTAAAAGTCTGATGCTCTACCGACTGAGCTATCCAGGCCCTGCAAGGGGCTGTCAATGCTGACGTTAAAGCCTGAGCACAATGGCTTCAAAAAAGTCAGTATAAAATGGCATCACAGCCACTCTTCTCAACACCTTTCCAACATGAAGTAGCAGAGTCATTTTCACTCTTTCTGAAAACAAAGGGTCACAACCCAGGTGACACTGTCTCTCACTTACTGTGAGCACGGATCATTTCCACAATCTTTTTGATCATTTGTGTCTTGTAGTAAAGCGGCTATGACTACAGAGAGAAAATTACCTCAACTGGGATAAAGGTGAGTGTCAAGACTTTTGGAGTTGTTCAATGAACCCAGGAAATCATTTTGAAGATGATTATAAACAGTGTCCCCGCCCGCTTGGGTGTATTTCATAGGAATGGTGGTAAAGACTGGCTTGCGTCTTCAACCCAGCTCACTGGCCAAGCTGTGCTACAAAACGAAGATGCACGACGAAATGTCTGAAGCTCTACCAACTGAGTTACGTTGCCAGATGAAGGAGCCTAATCCTCTGTGGTGTATCAAGTCAGCAATGGAAGGGAAGCTGGCTTTTGGATACACTACACTTTGTCACCCAGGAGCTCATGACTAACTCATTACAAACGCATTACTAAAATTGATTTACTCTTTGATGGTGATGGAGGTTGGAATCTCAGTCCAGAGCCGGGCGAACTTGACAGGAGTCACCAGCTCCTGAGGGTCTCGGTCTACGTGAGCGTGGAGCATGAGGCGGCAGAAGGATGCCCGGAGGTCAAAGGGGAGAGTCTCATCCATCATGCACAGGAAGATCAGCTCCACATCCAGCTGCTTGGAGATCTCATCTATTGCAAGATACTGACGATCCAAACACATCCGGGCAAACAGCTTCAGCTGATACCTAAGTCCAGAGAGGCAGGCTCTATCAGTTTTGCTTCTTTTCATCCTATTCTTAGATCACTTTACAAAAGCATGTTGGATTTTTATGAGATTTGAAGCGAATGTCTGTTTTTGTTTGGCTGTACCTATAGTAAGTGAGGACGTTCTCATCATGAGCATTTCCTTGTCTTGCTTCCTGAGCCAGCTGTCTGATGCTTTTCTCCTGTTTCTCATTAGCTTTGTCTATCCACATCAGCCACACCTGCAGGAAGAGAAGAACAGACATTTTTGTAATCCCTACAAAATCATGACTGCAGGAAAGACCTAAATCATTTGGTCGTCATTAATCGTTTCGTCTTCAAATGTGTTGAACCTTTGACAGTTATATGAAAGTAAGTGATTTGTTTCGATATGAGATGTTTGGCCATTACACCATTTCTGGAAATACTACTACTTAGTCACATGTGATTTTGCTGTCAGACAGCAAGTAGTATTGTATTCAGTCCACAATTTGTAAAAATGTAACTTTAGGGAGTCAATATATACATGAAAGAAGTAAAGATCATAAACTTTATGATCACTTTGTTAAACATTACACAAACATACAAAAGAACAAACATAATGTAATTAAATTTTGTAATTGTTAATCCAACTTTTGTATGAACTTTTTAACCAGTCAGTATTCTAGATAAACATATCTACCCCTACTGGGGTTTTGGAAAGTTCTTTGTCTTCGAAAACAATATTTTGAATCGGTTCGATGTATTGTGGTATTAACCACAATGGTCGGACAAAGTTTCCATTTCTGGAATATAAAGCCATTACAGAAGTGCCCTGCATTATTTCTCATAAGCATCAAGCAGTGACTATAGTTGTAGTTGTAAAAACACGTCCCACTAGACTTTACATAAGTCTAAAGAAAAAGATGTTCACTTGATCTATGACCTCAGTAATTAGTATTCTTCTTCTTCTTCTTTTGGATTTGATATTCGTCACTAGTCTCTACTCTTACTGAATTACAAAAAATGAAATTGACTTTGGAAATTAGGGTCCCTATTAATTTAATAAAGGATGATCAATCAGTTTACCACATAATGTGTGTAGTATCCTTCACAAACAATATAAACACCAAAATGGTTGCAGTGAAAACACTCAGCTTGTGACCTCACTAACAAATGGGTGGTGTAAACAAGACTACATCTGTCTTTTATATCCATGGTAATGACTGACACACCTCATCCTCGTCTCCAAAGTCGTCCATGTAGTCTCCCTGAACACCACCAGAGGGCGCCTCCTTTGGAACACGGCGCCTGGAAGTAATTTAAAAAAAATAGTAAAGTAGATCATGGTAAAGAATTAGACTGCAAGTTATAGGTGAGAATTTTAATGTAGATGTTCATTAAAATGTCAAAACTATCTAGAATATATGCTCCCAATCTATATCTATGTGCCCAAACCTCTCTCTCTCTTTTCTCTGAAACTAAACTGTTTTACTGCAGTGCCCACAGGGTAAAGAAAAGTGCGACGGGCTAAAGACTCCTATTCCCTCCCGCCTCACTCTGTCTTAATGAGGATGTCCTGGTTTTTGGGGTCTAGGACACATTTACAGATGAGCTCCTGGGTGACAGGGATGGCCACGTTGTTGGACACACACAGGTCTGACAGGTAGTCCAAAAACCTGCAAAGTCCGGGAAACATCAAGTCAAACAGTAAAATGAACAATATAAAATAACAGCATTTATTAAACAGACTGGTTTTAGATAACACTTTTCTACTCTGAGCACTCAAAGGGATTTATACAACTAGATCATTCACACAAACACTTTTTCTAAGCTGTTCCCTATCTACCATTCATACACAGATGGATGCATCGGAGAGCAACATGGCCCAACGACATTTGGCATGCAGACTGGAATCAAACCAACAACCTTCCGGTTATTAGCTGACCTGCTCTACCACCTGAGCTACAGTAACACCGATGTGAGGGTGGCTTTCAAGAGTAAAAGCTAAACCTTTGGACTATATCACTACTTTTCAGATGTAAATACTTGGATTTGCCCAAAAAATGTAATCATCCATATAAAAGGCAGACAGCAGGAATTTGAAGATTGTGACTTCTGCAGGTGATGAGCATCAGAAAACTTTGCCACCGTATAACAAATGTGATCCTTCCTTATTACAAAGTCAGGAACCATTGCTGCCTTGGTGTCAGAAATTTTAATCGCTTCACACAGTTTTTGTCTTTGGAATGAAAATTCAAAATCCTTCAGTCTAATCTGCACTCAGCGTGTACTCGGGATTGCTTCTATCTCCGTGCGTACCTGGGTTCTCGATTCTTGCGGACCAGACTGACGAAAGTCTCCACCTCGGTTTTGGTGATGTGTTTCTCCAGGAGTTTGCGGTTGTTGTGCAGCAGGGCAGTGATGGTGTCTTCAGCCAGGATGTCATACCCAATCTGACTCTGCATCACACCGAACTGCTTCGCTATATACTCCTGGAGAACGGAGAACTGTTATTTTCAGCTGTTCTACCATTAAGAGCTGTATCAGGCATCAAAGTTGTGTCATTTTTGGAATTTAGTAGCTGATTTGTCTGCTTTTCTTTTTGTAAATGTTCAAAAATAAGAGCTTTTGGCTTAACAAAAAAAACACCAGGACAGCTGCAAACTCTTAACAGTCTTAATGTTATAAAGCAGGGGTGCCCAATCCTTGAGAGCTACCTTCCTGCAGCTTTTAGATGCATCCTTGTTCCGACACACCTGAACCAAACGAATGGCTCGTTATCAGGCCTTTGCCAAACTTGATGGCATGCTGAAGAGGTCATCAAACCATTTGATTCAGCAGTGCTGGAGCAGGGATGCATCGGAAAGCTGCAGGATAGTAGCTCTCGAGGACTGGGATTGGGCACCCCTGTTATAAAGCTAATAAAGGTTTGAAACAAAAAAAACTAGTATGAATGTCATCGTCCTCCTCACCTGGTTCTTACGGTAGTCATCCTGAGAGTGCCGGAGGACTCTGTAGCTAAGTCTTAGCATGTACTGGTAGGGAGAGTTCTTCTGGTCGGCCAGCTCCTCCAGATGCAGCAGAGGACCTTCCCCTCCTGGCCGGACCTTAAAGGGGGCCTTCAGGATGCCAAAGATCTGATCAAAGCACACAACCACAAACTGTCAGAGAGCTGGAAGTCCTTTAGCACATGCTGTTTGTATTATCTGATGTTGCACTCCGATGAAGTCCGAGGAAACTGGTTTACGAGTTGGCACCGGTTCCAAACCAGCCCTCGTGTGATCTTACTGGAAAAGGTGTGCTGCAGTGTTTTGAGGATCAGACCTGTTTGAGGATGTTCTGTTCTCTCATGAGCTTCTGTCTCTCTCGGTTAGGTTTGGTCATGAGTACATCCAGGACAGGCTGACCGCTGTTAATGACGTCAGCCACAAAGAAAACCACATCTTCCAGCAGCTTGATGGCGTACCTGACCAACAGAAACACCAGACAGCATTAATGCCTCCCGAGTGCCAACAAATAAAGTAATCTTTCCTTTCCACGCGGCTCATTACTTGCGGTCGTTCTGGCTGATGAAGCCTTGGCTGAACTGGTCCACCACAGTGCTCAGCATGGCGCTGGCATCGTTGGCAAAGTCCAGATCTCTGATTTCCATCACAGGAACGGAAACGATGGCGAACGCTTCCTTGTCCTCTTTCGTGGGACATGTCCCCAACTGCAAAGGAACTTATATGAATATTAACATACACTTCAAAGAGTAACTTCATCTTGTTTCTATTTCTGGTAAAAATTCAAGTTTTTGTGCATTTTTTAATTGATGGTTTGGATGAATTTTGGTCATGACTGTCTTTTTCATTTAAAAGGCAAGTCATGTCTCGTGCAGCATTAGAAGCTATTAGAGCACAAACTTTCATTTATCCTTTTACTGGAGTTAGCAAGTTTTAGTTTGATCCTTGAGGACCATCAGTTTCTTCTTTTTCCATCATAATAACAAATTTTCCCAAAACTTAATTTTAAATTTCTCACATTCAAAAATATTAAAAAGGAAGTAAAAAAAAAAAAGGAATAAAATTGACTGAAACTGCATAAATATATCTTTTAATGCAGAAGCAGATTTAAATACTCCAGCTGATTAATCACTAAATCAATGAATGGTTATGAATTATTGTTGAATGTTGGTTTTAAGGCAATGGCTATTAGTTTAATAATGATTATAAATAACTGATCATGGAGACTACAAACCACCAGGAAGTAAGAGCAAATGTCTGTTGTAACTGGTTGAAGCTCAAGGTGACGTCAGTAAACTTCTTTTGTTTCGTTTGGCCAACATCTTAAAAGTCCCAAATAGTCCTTTTCTCAGATTTGAGAACAACAAACTACCAAATATTTGCAGTTACATGATCCACATATTTTTGTAATTACATTTCCTTAAATTTAATGGAAGACTAAATCAGCTAAGCAACCTTTCAGCAGCAAACCTGTTCAAAGCTAAGACCTCACCATGAGCCTGATCGGTCGCTCCTCATCGATATCGATGGGGACGTTGGTGCTCTGGATCCAGGTGTTTGTGCAGAGATGCCTCAGTCGCACGTACGAGTTTCTGAAAGATACGCAGCCCCGGTTTTAATCCCTCCAACTTTATTCTGATGTCTGTGGGCTGCTCGTTAAAGAAAACCAATGTCTGTCATAGAAATACAGCTTAAGAATTATTGTCAACCAACCTCTCATATTATTTATTCAAAATATGTAACTCATTTTGCATTCATGCAAATAACTACAAACTGTAATAAAATAAAGTGAGTATGTAAATCTATAATTTATTTTTAATAGTTTTCCTGTAAAAATAAAGAATCTGAAACGAGTGGTCACTAAAAGATTTGTTTTGTTTTTTAAAAGTTGGAAAAGTTCTGTTTTTTTATTTTTCCCTTTTTTCTGTGAAGTACAGTGAAATCATTCTTGAAGCATCATTCTCTCTTTCAAACAGTCTTCCTGCATTTAATTGAAAAGCACAACAGATTTATTAAAATGACATTCAGGCGTTTACAATTTCGACCTCTTTCAAACTGTAATGATCTACATAATTACACACACAGTACGCTCTTCAGTTTCTTACTGTCTGAAGCAAAAGTGGACCTCGCTCCCAAAAATTTCCTGTCCTCTACAGTCTTTTATTCTGAAACATCTGCAGGAAGTTAAAGGACTCGTGCGTTCCTACCGTGGTACGAAGGAGTCGGTTTTCTGCAGCGTGGTCGGGTCCAGCTCGAACAGCGAGGCGATGTCGCTCCCATGAGGCACCGCAACCAGCTTGTACTTGATCCTCTCTCCATGGGAGCGCTTGTTGCTACGGCTACCATCCATCTACCAAAAGGTCAGAGGTCAGGAATAACAACGGGTGAAAACACCGATCAGCGTGGAGTTCATAAAGAATATGCTGTTTCTTTCATTTTTCGCTGTGTGTGGCTGCATCCATCTGTTATCATCAAAAGGAGGCCAAAGTGTCGTTGGCACTTCCCACAAACAATGTTTCATTTTCCTGAAAATTTGAAACAAGGTGTCCCGTTTCCTGCAGTGTGTAATTAAAACCAAGCCCTTTCAAAATAAAACCTGGACACCTGCTCTGATTTACAGACACCTCACATCTTATGTGTTGTGGAAGAGACTCACCGAGGAAGACAGCTCCACATTGTCTCCTTTATAACCCGGGTTCTCCTACGGCAACAACACAAACGACAGCTCTTCAACAATGAATTTACTGGATGAGCAGCTCTTTGAGTAAAACCAAACTTGGCGAGTACAGTCAGCACGATTCTGTCAGAAAAGATGATCTTATATTTATTTGTAGATAAATAATTACCAAAGAGTGCAGACATCTACGAAACGCTGCCTTAATGATTACTGTAAACGTTTGTAGCAAAACTACTCCGTAGCGCGGTGTTTGCTATTTGCTTTAAAGGTCAAACTTTTCATTCATGGACTGCTTCTGTAGTGATGTAATAGTCACCTCAGCAGCCAGGTAGTTTCCAGTGGCCAGGTGTTTGAAACGGTAGAGACTGTTCCAATGTCCCGCCCCTCCGCGGCACGGGTCATGATGGACAACCTGTCAAACCAATCAGCGCATAGAGAAAGATCTTAACACAGGTGCAGGTTTAGAGGAAGTTTAGTGAGTATTTGTGCACGTGTGTGTGTTTGGTTGTGTACCTCAACCTCCCACAGGGCGTTGGAGCTGGTCGCGGATGTCGCTGACTGCCTCAGTGTGGTTCGGAGGAAAACGTGCAGTTTGCTCTTGTATTCATCGCAGGTCAGAAACTTTTCCTGCTCAGCATGAAACAAACGCACCACGTCGCCCTGACAGAGGAAGGAAGATCTTAAAGGAGGACCGAAGGACAGTTTCATTGGTTGGTCTAGAAGACTCCTGAGCCTCTGCGGGCATTTATCGTTAACCTCCGACACAGTGCTGGAGACAGACAGCGCTCCTGCTGGCTCTTTGACCTACTGACACTAACACTGACTCTCGAGGTGAGTTTCAGCATAAAACATGCTTTCACAGAACTTTACTAAGGAAAGAGTATAAACAGGTCCCGCCCCTCCCTGAGCCCAGCTCTGCTCGAGGTTCGTTCCTGCTAAAAGGGAGTTTTTCCTTCCTGCTGTTGCCACGTGCTTGCTAGTAGGGGGTCATGATTGTTTGACTTTTTTGCTTTCTTTTTGACAAAGGCTCTTCACTTTACTATATAAAGCACTTTGAGGCAACTGTTGTTGTGATTTGGTGCTATATAAATAAAATTTATTTAAACTGAAAATAAAAAAGGAAAAAAAAAAAACAAGTAAATCCCAAAACTGACCTTGAAAGTTCCATCATCGTATATTCTTCACTTTCAGTTTGGACTGAACCAATAACTAGGTCGTCATGATTTGTTCATGTGTCCTTTTCCATTGTCACTATTGTAATATTTATTGACCCGATACAGCAACCGAGTACAAAACATTAAAATGATCAGAGGTAGCGGTCACAACGTAAAACTTTATTACACCAGTTTTCGTCTATTTTTGAATAATATAATTTTCCTGTTTGGGCCTAATCACAGTAACATTCAGCTTTGTGTTAATACAATCATATCCTCACGGACATTGTATAATATTTCTGACAGTCTGACAACACGGGTTCAGATGTGACTGTATTATGACTCCAGCAAGATGAGAAGGTTTTATAGAAATCCCATCAGCTGATTGCTTGCGTCACAGCTAAACCCTGAGCTGCAAAGAATCCACCAAATTAATAAAAATAATAATGTTTTTTTTTTTAGAAACGAAAACTAAAAAAAGGACATTAACAGCTGCAGGCGAGGACGCCACAAAGGGAAGTCACTAAAACACATTGAGGTTATTATTCAGGTGTTGTTTAAATGTCTAACTTGAATATAAGCTCAACCTTGAAAGAGGTTTCAAGTTAAAGTTTAAAATCTGTGGCACTAAAAACGACTTCACTTTAAAACACTAACTGCATGTTTGTATTTGTAGTGTACTTGTTGTACTTGTACTTGTTGTACTTGTACTATGTGCAGTGCTGCTTCGCAGTGAGCTCACTCACTCCTTTGAGGACTTCCTCTCTGTGATCGTTGAACATCATGAACAGGTTGATCTTCCAGCTGGTGTTGCAGTTCACAGAGTTCACCTGCAGAGGGCGCAAACATGCTCGCGTTAGGATGTGGGGAGAGCAGCAGTTGGTCAAATCAAAACGTTTGTGTTTCTTTTATGTTTATTTTAACGTTTTGTGCTTTAAATCTGTTTCTGGGCTAATATTTGTATTATTTCTTACCTCATATAATCACATTTATTCCGATTTCAGATTCATTTTTCATTATTAAAATATCCGCTCTGTCATGTTGCATTATATTTATTGAGCTAAATGACATTGTACCTTGTTGAGCTACTTGTTACAGGTTTCTTGTGTTTATTTTTTACAAACTGTAACTATGGAATTTCCAGATTTTGGGATTAAACAGATCTTATCATTTTGTGTCTCTTTGTGGTCATTTGTGATTCACTTTACTGTGTCGCTCTCTGTTCTTAGTACTTCTGTGGAACGGGCCACCAAACAGTCAGGGGCTAAAACGTCAGCAGATCTCTACATGAATAATATTTCTATATATCTAAAGAACACGCTGCTTTTTCTTTCTATTGATTTGAAACTGTTTGTTTTAAGAAATCATTAACTTTAATAATTTTCTGGAAGCCTCGGTCTTCCATTTACGTAAATAAGTGCAGACTGTGCTCACAGGGACAACCCGAGTGAGAACTAGATCACAGCATCCAGCAGTTACGCTGTTTAATGAGCAATAATTAAAGATAACTGAGCGGTACCAGTCCATTCACCATTAGTGTGCGGCGTGTGGATGGCTGATGGGTAAAAAATAATTTGTGTATTTTCCTGTCATCATGGGAAACGACACACAGTGATTATCAGGAATGTGAAAGCGTAACCTGCATGTCAAAGCTGGATCTCTGTGGAAATTTAAGGGAAATGACAAATGCTGAAAACTTCTCTCAGTTTTCTGATCATCACTTTCTCTCACCTCTTTGCATCCTGGATGGTCGGTCAGCTCGTAGTTTGAAGCGTGCAGCGGCTGACCGGCGTTCACCGGGTTCAGGATTACTTTATCTCCCACCACCACCTGCAGCACAGAGCAGACCGCCGATCTATTGTACAGTATACATTTTGGCGCGCAGACGGTGGCGCCGAAAACGAAAGGCTGTCATTCGCAGGTGTGTGGCGTGTGCATTTACATTGTCTCCGTTGGCGCGCAGCTTCCAGAACGGCTGGATGAAGAGCCAGGAGCCTTCGTTTCCCGTCCCGTCCAGAGTGACTCGCATGGCGTTCTTCTCCAGCAGAGCCGGCAGTCGTTTGTTCACCGTCAGGTATTTGTTACTCTTCATGTGGAGCAGCTGCACACATGTGTACGTCATTGCACCGTATGTCACATAAGCAGCATTTCGACATTTGTCACCAGACCATCACCAATTAATCCGCCGCTTAAACGTCCCCGGGATAGTGAGCAGTTGTTCCTTCGGAGCCTTTGTTGTTTTTTTGGTTTGCTTCTTTTGCTTTTGATTACACATGAAAGGTTTCTGGGATGTTTGCGATTCAGCGACTGTTCTCGAACCAAGATCTTTACTTTGTCTTTTTTAAAACATACTGTGAAAAACGTTAACACAACTCAAAACTCTCACAGGTTCTTTGGCACTCTGGTATTTAAAAGACAAACCGCTGTGCAGCTGATTACAAATGAAAACGCGGACTTTTTCACTTCTTCATTAGGATTAGATAAATGTAACTAATAATGTTTTTAATGTTTAAAAAAGAGGTTTTTGTTTCTGTTTTGTTGAAACATTTGCAAGAATTACTTTTTGCTTTCAATACTTTAGTTTTGGGAGCTTCAGGTTCACTAACACGGAGTTAGTCACCAACCCAGAACTCACTGCACTTGTGGTGTCACACGATTGGTAAACAGACACACTTTTTCTTTTCGTGGCTGAATGTGTTCAAACCTGTGAAAAAGTATCTTCACTAATCTTTGCTATTCAGGTTAGTGACACATTCATAGGTGCTACACCTGAAAGCAAACACACACACACACACACACACACACACACACACACTGAGCGTGGTATCTTCTGACCAAATCTTAAGTCAGATTGTTAAGATAAAGGATTCTGTGGGAAATGTTAGAGTGTGACAGAAAGAGAGAGTGTGAGTGTGTGTGTGTGTGTGTGTGTTAGTACGAGAGTGAGGGAGAGAGAGGGTAATGACAAGAGGTCTTCAACCCGAAAGGAGGTTAATATTGACACTAACAGATAACCGCATGTACATACGCACTAAAGCAGTGCCACTGTGTGTGTGTGTGTGTGTGTGTGTGTGTGTGTGTGTGTGTGTGATCATACAAACACCAGCAGGGTCGATAACCGCTATAAAAAGGGGAGTGGAGGCGTGTGAATCACCTGGTTATCATGGCAACTGATGTCGGCCTGCTAGCAAAGAGCAGCAGTCACAGAGCAGATGCTGGTTAGCTTCAGAGCAGGAAGTCCTGACAGACACACAACTCTGCAGACGTGTTCTTATATGCAGACGTGTTCAGACGTGCAGCCTGCGAGTGCCGCCTAACATCACCACGGTGAGATTTACCAACACGTCTGCACTGATCTGGGACTGTGATTCAAACTTTGAAACGTGCAGTGAGCTGGATGTTGGCCTCTGCTCAGAGGTGGGAGAACATCGTTACAAATAATTTGTTATGATTTTCTTTACAGACACACCAAGTGTTAAATTCTGTTATATGTTGATTATGTGCTTATTTATTTATTTTTATTGTAATTCAATCCCCACTTTTTGACCAGGATTTGAAAAAAAACCTTAAAAAACAAAATATCCATGAGAAATACGTTTCACACATGGATACTGGTAGATGAGGCTGATAAGCCCAGTGTTTATTCAGTGGGCTGGTTTCAGTCATTGTGTATAGGGCTGGGGAACCCTGCAGTCAGCTGAGACTGAAGAAGTCACCTGGATGAGTACCAAAACGTTTCTCCCACTGAAAACGCTACAGGCGAACAGAATCAACCTTCTGGGCTAAACTGAAACAGGATAAAAAGACCAAATGGAAAATACAAAATAAGAGCATAAAACACTAAATCAGACCACCTTTCCCACCAACCAGGTGAAGCTGAAGAAAACAGCAGTATGACCTACTAACAGGGGGCTTTTAGGGGCGCTGTGAAAACGAGGTCATGCACACTTCCTGTTAAAAATACTGCCCGTGGGCACGGGCCCTTATGACAGCATTATTACTTTGGGGGCGATCGTGGCTCAAACAGTTGGCCGTTCGTCTTGTAATCGGAAGGTTGCAGGTTTGAGCCCCGGCTCCGACAGTCTTGGGCGTTGTGTCCTTGGGCAAGACACTTCACCCTTTGCCTACTGGTGGTGGTCAGAGGGCCCGGTGGCGCCCCCCAGTGTCCGGCAGCCTCGCCTCTGTCAGTGCGCCCCAGGGCAGCTGTGGCTACAATGTAGCTCACCATCACCAGTGTGTGGATGTGTGTGTGACTGAGCGTAAAGCACTTTGGGGTCCATGGGGACTAGTAAAGGTCTATATGAATACAGGCCATTTACTTTCAACAAAGTTTACGTGGCTGGTTGGTTTATTGGTCATTAAGGGCAAATCTATCTGACATGACGTTCTGAGTCATATGCTCACTTGAAATAAGAAAAACGAATCAGATTCTTGTGGATGAAGGGATTTATATCACGCATGATGCAAAAATAACTTTCAGCATTGCTGAACCCATTTCTTTAAATATATTTTTTGGCCTTATTAGACAGATACAGTGAAGACTGACAGGAAAGCGAATGGGAGACATGCAGCAAGGGGTCGCAGGTCTGATTCCAACCCAGACGCTCTCAGCCATGCAGCTAATCCATCCAACTGAGCTAAACTGGCACTCATGAACCCCTTTTTTTTTTTTAAATCACGGTTGAGCCAACTAATGAAGAAAAAGGTAAAAATGGCTCTCTTTGATGGAGCCATTAGGGCTTCTTTCAAGTTACAAGAACTTAAAGTTCCATAAAGCTGAAGCTTTTGAGTCATAACTGGACATAAGAGGATGAAATGAGGGGACCGACGTGCACTAGACGCTGGGCTGCACAAAAAACAAAGCTTGTAGTTTTTTCAGTCAAGCTGCCGTCAGGTCGTGTCAAACAACGACATCTTTATGGCAGTCCTCGTCGCTGAACACCTCTGCCTCGAATTTCACCTGAATCGTTAACGTAAAAAGTGAAAAAGGAAATGTCTGAACACGCTGACACAGCATGTGCTGAGAGAAGGAAACTTACTGGGAAAAATAAATACATCAACAGGCCGCGTGATGTTGACCAAAAGTCTGAAAGGTTTCGTCTTCAGGTCTTCAGTGAAAAAAAACACGAAGAGTAAAAACAAACGGATGAGTTCGACGCAGATGCATCCTTCCTTCTTAGGCCTGCTACGGTCCTTCTCTGCGTCATCTCCTTCTTGATTGATTACGTGTTTCTTTGTGGGAGTTTTTTGTCTTCTTTCGTGTCATTTTATTATAATTTTGGTATTTGGGCATGTCTTTCTGTTTGCTTTGTGTTGTGCTTTTGCAGTTCTCAGTGGAGGGGTTCCTGCTGCGGTCATTTAGTCACTTTTAAGAAAATATATAAATGAACTGGATGGCTCCATTAATCAGTGGAAACGACAACATGCAGTGTACTGGAGAAGATCTGGTGGTTCTTGAAAGACTGACCAATCAATCATAATTACCGTCTGTAAAGTTAATTACTGTCTGTGTTTGGTCTATAATCACATAAATAGTCTACTTTGTGCTCCACTTTATTCGAATGAGAAATAACTCATTTACCTGAATGACAGTTCCATATTTGACCACGTCTCCATGGACTTTCTTGTTTTCTGTCTCGTTCTGCTTCTGCTCCAGATTTGATGCATGCTGCAACAGACACAGTTCAATCCAATTAAACACAGCTCAATCTAATTAAACGTCAGCCAATGAGCCTTCTCTCAGCTCCTTTAACAAATAACAAACCCACAACAGCAAGTCTGGAGTCATATTTCTTTGTCGATGTACAATTCTTGGTGCCCAAGTCTAAGATATTTTTTCGCTTTGCACAAAAACTATTTAATTAATTAATTAAATTCGATAACGATGTCCTCGTAGGCTAGCATATCCTCGCGTAGCTTCCTCCAATCAAAACCACATTATTGTGCTTCTGCTGAAATGTGTTACCTGTAGTTTCTGTAGCAGAACCACATCACCAATCTTGTCCTTCTCATGTTTGGCTTGTTTGGCTTTCCAGAACTGCTTCTGAGCCGAGTACCGACTCATGGGACAAACCTTAAACAGGCAGTCTGGAAGATGAAGAAGAACAAGAAGAAGACACTGTCTTGTTATCACATCACAAAACCGTCTGCAGATAGAAGATAAGAACTAACGAGAGTTGTGTAATAGATGGATACTGGAATTACAGTAGAGATGCAACACACACAAAAAACTTAATGTCATATTTAAGCAGAAATCTAACAGATTGGTGAATTAATGGTGAAAATAATTAAAACGAATCCTTAAAACGAAGATTTACTTTGAGTCTTTAATACACAAGATACACTGAGACTGAAAGAGTTTGGGCTGCCTGTCAACAGCAGCACCAAGACCTTCACTTTTTACCATCTATATGTTACCACCATGTTGAAACACAAGTTATTATTTTTTTTCGGTCGTATTTAAGCAGAGTAATAAGTTACTTCCTTTGAAGTATACTGCAATACCCTGAAGGTCATCATTATTCAGTCCCATGGTCCCAAGGGACTGAATAACATACCCGGATAAAATCTGATGGACGTTTGTCTTGTTTTATGATGCGTAAGGCTTAATAACAATATTGAAAAGGTTCATCAGTAACAAAAATATTATTTTGCGCTGAGTGTTTCCTTTCGGCAGGCTTCCAGAAATGGACCAACTATGGCGACATTTAAACACAAGCCAAAGAAGAAGTGTGTGATGAGTGACTTCAAAGCGAGCTGTTTGTGTGATATGGAAGCAGAAGTGACAGACGAACTATGACACATCGCCGTAGCTGTTAGGATTCATCGTGTGGGTAAGACGAGTGAGTGAAATGTCACTATGTCCACAGAAGACCGACAGGCTCACATTGTTTCATTAGACAAGATAAATACGCCATTGAAAGAATGCTGCGGAGAGCCGCATTTAAGAAAAGCTAATCCAGTCGGAGCGAAGTGGTGCAAGAGCACAAGAGACGAGCAAATATTGACTCTCCTCCAGCAGATCCTGTATGTTTTCACGCTGCTCCAATTGTGTGTTTGTACAGCAAACAGAATTTGCATGTGTGTAATCGCTCTGTGTAACATTACTAGGATATCAATGTTGTAAAAATCAGCTTAACGCAGAGCACTAAGCTTTAAACACGGACACAGACATAGAAACAAATAGAGTATTAATTAAGTGTGTAGTTGGTGGAACAATGGTGACATTTGGACTAGCTTGGTTTTTTTTAGTTGATGTAAAATTTGTAGAAACAGCTTCAACACTTTCAGAACATTTCTTTATTTATTTTATCTAATTATTCAAATTATAATCATTATATATTATTTTTACAGGAACTGTATCGTGTTCCTACTTCCAGTAATCCATGTTTTCATAGTAAGTGATGCATTTGTGCTTCCACAGCTTCGACGCTGCGTCCACACTCCTTTGTGTCTTACTGCTTTTTATAAACTCTCATAAAATGTTTTGAAATAGTTTTTATGAGTTTTTGTTGTTTTCATGGTGATTACTTTTTAAGACTGTGTGAGATTCAGTGTCAACACTGTGGCCAAGTTAGCATAAAGCTTTTATGAAATTTTAAACACAAAACAAACACGAGTCACAGCTCACGAGGGAAAAGACTTTTGTAAAATTGGTTTAACTGAGCAGTATTTTTATTCATCTTTAGGTATGACAAAAAGATTTTTGAACTTCATTTTTTAAACATGTACTTTCCAAAGAGTTTTTCACATGTCCACTCGGGGGGACGATCGGCTGACCAGTGGGTGGGCGGCTGTGGGGTGACGCATCAGTGCCCAGTGTAGCGCTTTATGTGCAAGTATACCATCAACACTGTCGGCGTGCTGTGAGCCCCCAGTAATGCTGAGTAAATGTGTGAGATGTTTAAATGCAAACTAACAATTTGATAAGTTGAATCATCAGACGCTGGAGCCGCTGTCCGCTCTGGACTCTAACTTTTTGCTGTCAGTCAGTTTGTGGTCTACTTATAAACTGGTTCAGCTGCTCAGTGTCCCAGAGACGAGGAGAGCAGATGGTGAAGTGAGTTTATGAGAGAGAGGACTCATCAGAGAGCAGCTGGTGGAAAACTTCTCCTCCAGTGGTCTCCGATGATCCAAGCTGGACTAACATCACACGCACTTCATTTCTATTTCATACAGCACACTGGAGGTTTGCACGGCTTCACTCGGCCCATCATCATTAATCTGTTTATTATTTAAATAGAGCAGCAGACATTTATACCAAATCAAATATAATACAGACAAAAAATACCATCACTGATCCAAAACACAGCAACACAACCGGCTTTCTTACCCCTGAATTTCTTTGGAGGGTTCTCCAAATCTCCAGCAGCTGGCTCAACCACACATCGGTCATCCACCAACCTGCACACAGACGCAGAGCAGGAAACATGTCATCAACAATGGCGCCACTCAGGATTACTGAGACAACATCACAACAAGTAAATATCACATACTTTTCTTATGCTTATTTCCAGCTCCATGTTAAATAGCCATTAGATACACATAAAGCAATTAGAGTAGTTCTGTGTGATTCACAGTTCAGAATGATCCTTTATGTTATAAAGTTCAGCCTTTGTCTGAAACAACCACGTTAAATGACGTTTCACCAAATCATACATAAAAATAATCACCAAGTATTTAGACATGACATTCAGTGGGACTCAAAAAATCTCGTGTTTTTGATGGTCGAGTGCTCCGCTGATAAAATATCACCCTTTAAAACAAGCCGGGGCCTTATTCAGCCGGGTAAGCACCGCTTGTTCCAGGAAACATCCCCAACCGGAGAGCGAGTATTTGACGTCTGTCGCTGTGAACTGTCAAAGCCCAAGTCAGTAGGGGAAAAACTGTATTCGCTAACTGGTTAGAAGGCGGTTGCAGCAGGTTGCTGGCAGTCATTAAGTGTCAAAAACCTCCTCGTGATTGGTCACTAGCAGTTCGTCACAATCACCTGCTCACTCCCAAACACTCGCCTTCTGGCACTTTTTCCAGTTAATGAATACACATCCTGTTTTTCCTGGGGACCAGAGGTTGTGGAGGCTGCCTGCGTGATGGATGACGTAGGGTTTTTGGTTTCAGAAATATACAGCTCTGTAGTTTGAAGCTTGTAGAGACAACATTGTAGACACTGTGGCGAGTTAGTCACATGACCTAACAAGCTGAAATGACAGTCGGGTTGAAGGGAGATACTTTGGGGTTTTGCTGTAATGCACTTCCTGTTTATATCTTCTTTTTTTTTTTTGTCTTTTCTGGTCTTTGGAACATGAGCGTCATTGTTAGATATACAAATAAACTGCAAGGTTAAATAACAAATTCAATAACTAACAAACTTGGAAAAAAAAACTCTACATGGCATTAGATTTGTATCTTAAAAATGTACAATAAAAACCAGGCCAATACAATCCTGTTAACGAAACCTTAGAAATACAGTGCCAATGATCGAATCGATGAAATAAATACATATAAACTCGAGAGTGCAGCGACGCAGAGATCAATACCGATAAACTGACTTCTAGTGAAGTCTGACAAAACAACCGATGACATCTGGTGACGGGTCTGAGACGGTCTGATTCGGAAAGTTCTCAGTAGGGTGTGAAGTGTCTCGATATGTTAAACAGCAGCAGTACAGCCATTTGAAGAGATGACAGGAAGCAACACTTTGCAGTCTCTTGAAGAAGTTTGTGGTAACTCTGCATCTATTTTTAGACAAGTTCTCTCATTAAACGGGTTAGAGGTTTTTAACCAGCGCTGCCAGGACACAAACTGTGAGCGGTGACTCTGCCCACATCGGTACAGATTAAACCGTGTGAAAACGTCTGAGAGCGCTTTATAGTCCCGCATTGTTTTCTGTGAGCTTCCTGAAATTAACCTAGAAATAATAAGTAGGTTAGATGATTTAGAAACAGAAACAAAAAGGTTTCATAGGCCTCCGTTCTGCAGTGCAGGTCTGTGAATAAGAACGAGCGATGATTCAGCACCTTTAGCGTGAACTTCTCTTTTTCTGTTTGACATCTCTCGTAGTGCTGTGGAAGAACTTGAGCCCCGACAAGGCTCTCTGGGTGTTTGTGGGCAGATGTTTAAACACAGCTCTCTTAAGGTTGAGGTCTGGACGTCTGACTGGGCCAATGCAACACCTTCATGCTTTTCTTTTTCCAGCCATTCTGTTTGCTGCCGTGCTTGGGATCATTATTGGGCTTCATGACCCACTTTGAGCCAAGCTTCGGTGTTTGGACAGACGGCCTCACATTTAGAATATTTAGGAATACGTAGAAGGTATTGTTTCCTTCTAGTCCTTAATTGCATTTTTTCAAAAAGCCATGAGCTAAATTTTTTTTTTCAAAATTACAATTCAATAAATAAAAAACAAACGATTAACTTGCACATATTGAAAAAAATACTTAATGAAAAGGTGTCTGCTGTTCTCCGACACAGCTGTATCAGTTTCTTTAGATGGACTCGCTGCTGGATGCAGATTTTATGCAGACTGGGCAAACATGTTGGTTTGATTGATTCTGATTCATTAGCATATGCACAGTGGTAAGAACAACAGAGGTTGGTGGTGCACACATTTTGTGAATCCAACGGCAATTTTACATGCACACTGTCTTTTGTGCATTGTGAGAACATGGGGAAAGGGAAAGGGGCCGTTTTCCCAGAGAATACAACACAGTCTATGAACTACTTCTGCAACCAGCTACTGCTGGCTATTAAAGATAAAGGAGGTTTGAGGCACTTTTTTTTAACACTCTGATTAGTAGCACTGATAGTGGAAAACGTGGTTTAATAACTAAATGAATATGTCAAAAAAAATAGTCCCAAAGAGGGGCTCACAGTCACAGCCATGATTAGTTTACAAGTCTTAAGGAAGGAAGTCCACGAGCCCACGAAGAAAAAGTGGATCAGGTGGTCCTCAAATTGGACCAAGAGCTTACCTCGCTGAGAGACAGAGAAAGAACTGGATCACACATACATGACTAAAGAAAGAATACAAGCTCATATGCTTAGATAAGCTAAGACATGCCAGAGCAGAAAGAGAAGGGGGGGGGGGGGGGGGGGGGGGGGGGGGGGGGGGGGAAAACGGGGGGGGGGGGGGGC
>VUQR01019600.1:0-13482 GCA_015108515.1 Hemichromis elongatus
TTAAGAATTGTCTATGATATATATATTTAACATCCCTAACCTATATTTAAAAACATTAATTTATATAAATGCAAAAAACTGATTGATTTGAAAAAATACAAAAAACTATACCAAGAGTACATCAGTGACAACTGGCAATATAACCCTGTCTGATTTTTAAAAAGGAGAGTAAGGCCCACATCTTTGATACTGAAAGCTAAGATCTGCATTTTTCTAGTCCACGTGTAAATGCTGAAATGGAACAGCTGAACATCTTTAACCATGGAAGAAGTTTTTCAGAGACTTAAAACACCTTCTACATGCAGGTCAAAAGCCAAAATGCATAGATGGGCCCTGTGTATAGGCGGGATTTCAACAATTCAGTTCTAATAGACTTTTGAAAGTAATCAAAGATGTTAGGATGCATTTCTTCATTTCCCACTGAGCTTGAGGATAAAGTATATTAATTTTGGCAGAGGAATTGTCCCTACATTCAACTTTCTGGGAGATCAGTACAAAGTTCAAGCCACTTCTGAGCTGTAGTGTTTTGCTCAAAAATGCTTACGTCTTTGCCGTCATGATATTTGGAACTAGCTTTATGTTGTGTTTTTGATATAACTTTTCATGGTCTGAGATAGTACTAATGAGATCACCGAACTTTATTTTGAATCCAAATACACTGTTGACTCACTGCAGATAATTATACTCCCTTGAATCCAGTGGTTTTTGTGGTTCATTTAAACTTTTTGGATACTCGAGTTTTTGTTTTGTTTTTTCTAATGAAAATGTACCTCACAAGCTCCAGCATTTGACTCTCTGATTCTGTGTAGGACATTACAGGAAATGACTTTGGTTAGCCACAACTCTCTTCAAAAAAAGAAAGAAGAAGAAATAAAAAGCGCAAGGCAGTCCACAATGAAGGCTGTTGGTAATGCAGTGGAAACCCAGTGTCTCCACTCAATGTATGCATGGCGTCTAGCCATATCACACATTTCTGATTGACAGTTTATTAGAATCTTTTTTTTAACCTTTGCTGCAAACTATTTGAAAATCAACAAATGAACACTGAAATATATTCAACTGTCGCGCCAGACAAATCAATCTCTGACAGATAAATACAACTTGCGTTAATGACCAAATCCTGAAAATAGAAAACTAAAACTAAACTGTAAATGTACCTTCACTCCCACACTGTATAATGTCAGCATTTCATCCTAGCGGTTAAACACTCTCTTGACTGAGCACCCTAAATACAGTTCTCTCAATATTGGTCTTATATTCTTGCAGAGGGCTGCAGTTTAAGTCATCAAGCTGCAGTTTGCAAAGACAAATAGAAACTTGTGGTTTTATCCAAGTGGAGTTTGTATTCTAGCGACCGGTGATGAAAACACACATATTTATATGGTGTGCATTTTTCTAATTTTCATTTTGGCACAAACTCAAAAGCATTTCACAAAAAGAATACTGTGTTTTGAATGAAATGCAGTAAATAAGAATGTCCATGTTTCTCCCTGTGAGAGGTGTGTTTACTTTGGAGGTTTGGACTCTGGCCAGTGGAGGAGGAATAGTTTTCAGAAATAATCACGGGGCATACATATTACCCAAGATTCTCCTCTTGAAATGGTAAATGATACTCCTCTATATCCCTGGATGCAGGAGTCTGGTTTTTGAGACAGAATGCTGAAACTCCATGCCTCATTTTGGTTTACTGTTTCATGGGGGCTTAAACACCGCTGTAAAGGTTGGGATGTTTGTTCTTAATGTGCTGAAACAGCAGACTCACTCAGATGTCAGAAATAACTGAGAGAAACTGTAATCCCGCGATTTCAAAGTAATAAAATAGCAGACTTTTCACACTGATTTAAAGTGTGTGGAAAAAATTCTTCATATATCAGCTTTATGTGTTCTGGTATTTAAATGGTGAAAATACATTACGCAGCTTCAGCTCGCTTTGTCACTTATTCTCCAAATCTCAGGAGCTCTTCTCCCAAAAGAGCCCTTATTTAGTGTTTTACGGTGGTGGTGAGGAAAATTATCTGCCATTACAAATTCTCTCATAAGGGTACAACTAGCTTAAAACCTGCTGACTGGAAATGCCACTGCACTTTAATATATATGCATAAAAGAAGTATATGATCTCAAGATAAAGCTGATCGTGATAACGCCTTCTTTACCATAACAGTCCCTGAATCCTCTTAATGTAGAAATTCAGTGTTTTTCCTTTAATTTGTCACCTGTCCGCAAGTAGAGAAAGTATGATAGTGGTGTTATTCTTACCAGAATAACTTCCAAATTCACTGTTTCTGGTTACCTATTGGTCATTACCTAAAGTAACACTAGGCAGCTTTTTAGATGAAAATAGTGTGAACGTCTCGGGAGCTGTCAGTGGAATATTCTATATTGGCTTAGTTAGTACAGTAAACAGGTAGTATCTATCCTTGTTCGCCTGCGGTAAAATGTTATTCCATCTGTGGTTGTTTACTGTGCAACGCCATAAACGTCTTCATTCTGTAACCTTATTCAGTTCTCAGACTGGACATCCTTATTTCAGGGCTGAAAGTTGTGAAAATATTGATGGATTGAGGTATTGTGGGTTTGTATGGAGCAAACCCACAACGGCTTGGTATTTACAGTTAAATTTAAACCTCGCGAAGTTGCGTACTTCTGTTAGAGACTAAGTATGCATGTCTTTGTTCCCATCTATACTTAGTTATTTACTTCTCATTATGAACAAGCACAAGAGACGGCTGAAAAAAGTCTTGAAAAAGGGTTATTCAACAGTTGGTTCCTATACTGAGTCACATTGCCAACTGCAAAACTATAAATACTGCTTAGCAGACTGTACACTACTACAGTAACTGTTATAGTACATTCTCTATTGTACTCAAGAACTAATATAAAATTCCTGTAATTTATTTTAGTTTGCTACTGCAATTTCTATGGTTGGTTCGCAACATTGTTGAGTGAAATCTGTAAATTCAGCAGCTGTCAGTAAAATTTCAGCATTTCATAAAGTTTAAATAAACATCACCTAATCGGCTACTAAATTATATTGGTAAGAAGAATAAAATTTGAAATACTGTTGCAGAATGAGTAATCTCACTATTTCTATATTCGTGAAAAAGGATTTGCGATAGAGTAAATGTCTAACACTAACACTTCATTTCCATAAGGTGTCTTTATCTATAGCTCGAGGCTTGAACACAAGTATTAGAATGCAAATATCAGCTTTCATGTTGTTTCATGTGACTCATCAGACCAGGTAATTTTTTTCCAATCTTCTGTTGTCCAATTTTGGTGAGGCAGTGTGAATTATAGCCTCGGTATCCTGTTTTTAGTCGACAGGATTGGTACCCAGTGTGGCCCAGCTGCTTCAAGATACAACATGTTGTGCATTCGAAGATGCTTTCTGCACACCGTGCTTTTAACAAGTAGTCATTTGAGTTACTACCGTCTTCTATCAGCCATTCTCCTCTGATTTCTGACATCAACACAGAACTGCTGCACATGGATATTTTCTAAAGAGATCAACAGGTTCTGAAATAACCAAACCAGCACATCTGGCACATTCAGATTCACTTAAATCACCTTTCTTCCACATTCTCATGCTCAATTGATCATGGCTACTTGATTAAACAGACTGAGTTGGTGCCATGTGCTTGACTGATTAGATATTCAAGTTAATGAGCAGTATGACAAGCATATCTTAAAAAGGTAAGGTACACAAATTGATTGGTTAACATCTGTCTGAAGAAATTAACAAATATTGTGGAGATTCAAATGAGATTTTTCAGAGAAACAAGAGAAAAGTAATTATATTGCTTATATTTAGAGATCAGGCGTAATCAGTATGTCACAATAAGATTGGACAAGCAAGTCTCCACACTGCCTTTACTTTATGGTTATATACTGCTTTCTGTCACGTTTAAAAAAACATATACTCTCCATCCAAAATTACTAGAAAGGTGAATTATGTATGCATAGATTTACCTTGTTCTCCCTGCTGTGTCTTGCTTATTGGTAAAAAAAATTACTCGCTACTATTGGAACTGGTCTGCTTCTTGCTTTCATAGAAGCAAAATTCGATTTCTTCACATCCAGACATGTAATTTGTGTCTGAAACCGACAGATGCAACTGCAGCCAGGGAGTCAGCTGCTCTGAGTAAACGTCTGTCTTTAATTTGCACTATTTGCTCTGGATCACTGGACCAAAAAAACAAGACTGTGTGTGTGTGTGTGTGTTTTTTTTTAGCTGCACCTCCAGGCACACTGTATGGCATATGTGTTAGTTTATGTCTCATGGTGTGTATACGTCTTATAGTTTTGCTGCAGTGTGGCTCAGAGAACAATGATAGTGCATACATGACAGCATTAAATATCCTGGTGATCTAGCCTTTAGTTTAGGTGGCCTCTCTTTCCATTTCCACTCTTCTTGTCATGCTCAGTTAAAAATGAATGTTGTCATTTTCAATACAGTCACATTTGTCAATGCCCGAAAGTGATCCACAGGCAAACAGCAAGTCAGTCAGTGTGACCTATTAGAATGGAAAAAGTTTCCTTGACTGGAAAACCACACCTGAGTTACCACGTCACCCTCGTATAAAACGTTCAGAAGCTGAAAATATATAAGAGGTAAAAAAAAAGAAAAAGCTGCAGGGAATAAAATGTCATGTTTGTCAGTGTTAAAATGGTTCCTTTTGTTGATCAGTGAGCCTGCATGCTGCAAGTGAAACTGATGCTGCTGAGTCAGGGAAGTTTAGCAATCACGTTATCACAGTAAGACTGATAGAACTCTTCAATTCGACTGATGCGGTCAAAGTACAAGACTGTCTAATATTTATCCACTGTGTTACTGTCACCCATATCAGGCAAAATTTATGGGAAGGAAACTAGATTACATTTTTTTCTCCACAGCAACATGAGCAGGGTTCCAGACAGTTTGACAGTTTTGAAGCAGCTGTAAAGAGAAATTAATGACTAACTCTGAACTGCTTTTCATGCTTATTTCAGATCCAGAGGAGATTCTACATCTGCAGTGAAATATTTACGCTTTTATGTTGTTCTTGTCGTTTTAGCTGCCATGTAGCTGAGTTGTAATTGATGTTGGAAAATTTGTTTGAAAGCATGCATTTTGCACACTATTCTTATTTCCTCTTCCATATCCTTTCGTTAACTCCGCGGCTTTCCCCCTGATTTGCAGGTTTGCGCCGATGATGTGCTGACAAAAGAGGAACAGTTAGAGTTTTTGTACAGAGCCAAGCAAAAATGTGAGGCGATCATCAAGGCAAAGCAGAGGATTGCCGGTGAGTACAGAAACAAATCTTTTAGTGTTTAGCCATGTGAGTGGCTTTGTGAGTCTGCAATGACAATACTGTTATTCTTAAAGGGGGACTTGAACTTTCAGTATTGAATTTCGTGGCAAAAGCCACAAAGGAGATTTAAATAGGATTCATCATGAGGGGGGCAGAGTAATATCTGTATAAAACAGCATGGCTCTTTAGTATTTGTTCACATATTTCATTGTGTACTACAGCTGTGGATTGAGTGCAGTCATGTGGGAAAAAAAATCACAGATCCCTAAATCCAGAATTAAACCTTAAATCGCCTGTAGGATTTCTTTTAGCTGGAGACTCATTTTTAACTGTTGTGCACTCACATGCTTTGGGTGCTTGAAACGAATGTGCACCACTTCTCTTGCAAAAGCTGAAATCTGTAAGTTACACCTGAACCCAGATCCTTACAATTTGTAGACATTGAAAATAGCGACAGAGATGGTGAATTAAAGCCGATCTTTAAAAATTAAATGTGAGGACACTTTTATTATCACTTTATATCACGGAGTACTTATGGATCCACTTAATCACAACAGTTCAAGCCTGCAGTTTCATTTGTTTGTAATGGTGAGCTGTAGCTATTCAATTAGCACACAAATCAAATTTTGCTGGATAAATGGTGGATTTGATTGGATAACTGGATTCACTGGGAGAAAGTGTGGCTTGCCTTTCCCTGATATATAAGCATGTATGTATGCTATTGTATGCTATTTTATTTCAGGTTAGGCTAGCTGCTAAAATCAGTGGTCTTGGATAAAATTAGCTGGTATTAAAATTTCTGAACAGAACATTTTTAGTTTTAGTGGTGGGCTTGGATGCTTTGCTTAGGTATGGTCTACAATGATAGTTTTCCTTCAGTTTTTGTGTTTAATCGCTGCAGTGAACACAACTGAACTATCAGACATGCAAGTAGCATTGGAGCCTCATGCTTAGCTTTCCGATTTGACACGTTATTATCACATTAACATAACAAATTAGGCTTATACAACTTAGTAAAGCCTACAAATAAAGCCAGTGAGAGCTCTTGCGCAGCGATTACACTATGCGTCTTTATTATTTGTACTAATCATAATGCTTGTCAAGTTCACCGGACTGAAACTCGACTAAATAAATCATTAGCCTATTTTCACCTCACCGTAATTTTGGTAAATTGTGAGGCAATTAGGGAGATTACGGTAAGCATGTAAATGCTACAGTGAAACGTGTGTTGGGTGGGAATGACTGAGGACTGTATGAATGGAGGAAGTTCTGTCATTGAGACACTTTGCACTGGAGATTTCTTGTTTAATGTATGTGTGTGTGGGGTGGGGTATGAGACATTTGGTGCACTTATCCAGGTGTGCTGTGGTTTATAATGGGAACATTGCCTGCAGGTGTGCATATGCACAATTTTGCAGATTTGATTATCATTCAGCGCATGCACAGGACATTGGTTGCTTTTGGTTCATTGTTTACTCTGTTAGCCAGAGTCGTTACATAGTCAATGTTTGTCATGCAAATCACCCAGTAAAAAGGTATCTGTTAGAGAGATAACAGATACAAATCCATAAGCTCGTCCCTAATGGCTTGTCTATATTGAATAAAATGTCTTGTTTAGCTACAGATTATTATTACAAGGCTGAAAACTGGAGGAAACTAATCAAGCAGAATGCGTGAAATTGAAATGGGATCACGTGTTTGGGAGGTGCCGCTTTATTTGCCTTTTATTATTGGTTTCCAATGGTGAGATTTTTACACTACCTGCTAAAGGCTTTTTTAATTAAAAGATTTCTGTCACAGGCACATTTGTCAAAGGCGTTATCACTTAAAAAACAGTTTGGGGCTTTCCACTTGTGAGGAAGCTCCCCAGTGAATTCTAGCTGAAGCTAGCGTTTCAATGTAGAGTGCAATAAATCCGCCAGAGGCTGCACAGCGCAGAGCCTGATGGCTGCCGAGCTGAAATATAATGTACGAGGTGCAGGACGCCATCAGGTGTCCTGAGAGAAGGCTGTGTGTGTGTGGAGGGAGAATCCAATCAACAGTGAAGTTTACCAAGAACTGTGGAAGTAAACGGCATAACCAGCAACATGATGAACACAAGCTTGAAAGTAAAGAGTGCATCGGGACGATGTGTTGATTGGTGACTTGTTTTAGTGTGACTGTTGATTATAAAAGCTTAAACTAATCAACTGATGCTGTTCACACTTCACCACTCTGCCACAACCACCTTGGTTTATTATAATAACTAAATAAATAAATAAAATGGATCGTTTCGCCTATATTTCGCTGATTTGTTCAAATCCCGTACCATTCTCGGAGCAGTTTCAAGACATTATTTGTGAACTGTAAGTTGATGGTTACATTTAAAACCTCTGCTTTGTTTCCTTTGTCTTCTCTGTGGCTTTCCGAAGGCTGAGCTCGGAGGCGAACCTGGTCCTGGGGTGTTTTTCAATATTTATGGCTATCTGAAGAGCACCATTTTCCTGCAGACCCCAGCACACTGTATCGTCATGTGGTTGCTGTCATTTTCCCAGTTGATTGTTTGGAGAGGAATTCCACAGCCAAACCAATCATATTATTTTCTCTTTAACCCCAGTGCATTGTGGTCACATGAAATTCTTTGCCCTCCAAGCGATACTCCTTGTAAATGAAACACATAATTAAAAACGTTTACTTCCTGGCTCAGAACACAAAAGCTATTGTTGACTGTTCCCTGTAGTTACATTACCCATGTGGTATGTCCCAACTTTTCATGGTTTTGATAAATATCCACTAGCTCAAATTAGATTTTTAAAAAAATGTTAGAATTGCTACTTTTGAGAATTGCAGAGGGCCAAGAAGCAGATTGTGTTAGCTTAGGGTTTTTGTTCCAGCTCTTTACTGCACACTTAACAAGATGGCTATAGGCGCCAATGCAGAGGAGAGCAATCAGTCAAACAACAGAGATCTCGCAGATGAGAATGTATCCTGACTTGTTGTAGTGACAGGAACGGCTGGTGTCACATGTCCGCATGCACCTCCAAGCGCATCCGATTTTCAGTACGGACTACAATGGGATTAAACCTAATTAAACATTTTGCGTTATCTTGACTAGACGTATGGGACTATATGTACATTTATATTTTAATCTGGCATAAATATTTGATAACCGCAGTCTTATTGCACTTGCATGCTCCTGTGTCTGCACATTAGGGGAGACTTTGGCACTCAATCTGGACTCTAACAAGCCCATCAGGAATGCCTGACTGGGATTCTGTGAAATGCTTGAGGTGCTGTTTAGGGGGTACATCAGCACAAGAGAGCTGACCTGCATACCTGATGATGCTGGTGTGTCGGATGTGACTCATCCTACATGTAGTGGTTTTTTGCTGACCCCTTTTGGAAGGTTGCACATGCCTGTTCAACCACATTACAGTTGAAGAAATTAGAATAACCCTATTACGTTAATAAAGAGTAGCGTCCTCAGTTAAATCCTTCAGACTCTAATGGCTTGAGAAGCACATATGGGTTCCTTGCATGTGCTTGATTTGAGAATTTTTTTTTCCTGTAATGCCAGATGAATTGCTTTAACCTTAACTTCATTTGGATTTGATTTGAACTCCAGAGCCACATCTGGCTGTTTGTAATTATGTAGTGTGGAAGTCATTTAAAATCTGGGTAGTGGGTTCACTGTGATGTTGAGTAAAATTGTAGATATTGTCAAGATTTTGCCATTAAGTTCAAAGAAAGCCTACTTGCACTTTCTGATGAAGGATGTAAGTATTTTTCTTGAAAAAATCATCAAGATTTCATCAGAAATCTCTTTTTAAGAGAGGTTTTCCTTCCTTTTTGCATTGTGGCGTGACCGTCAAACCATGGGTTGAGATAAACTGATAACACCAACTACTTGCTTTAGATTTATATCTGTAATTGTCTTGCCTTTTTTCCCAGGATTTTTTTTCTGGCACTGTAACTGTAATCCTGTGGCTTTTTGAACTATTATAGGAGATGAGGAACGACGACTGCTTCAAACACTAGTAAAATGCAGAAAGCGCCGAAAAATTATCCAAAATTATGTGTTAATTAAGAAAGCTTTGAGTGCCGCTTGAAGGGGAAAGCTGCTGTGCTTCATTGGTGCTTCGAATGTTCAAAATTCAACATTTGATGCCTGGGACAAGGTTTTCTTTGAGGGATGCAGTGAGGTTTGCCTGGGGAGGACAGTGGAGGGATGTGGGTTCAAATCCCCAGACCTTGCAGTGTGAAAATAGCTCAACCTTCAAACTTGTGGTCTGGGTGTTGAATAACATCGGGACTCATTATAAAAGACTGCATATATCAGGAGGAACTGCAGTATGTGTTTTGACATCTGCAGGTCAGAATCAAATGAGTTGGGGGAGAAAAAAATATTCTTCAAACCCCAGTGACATCACAAATACCAAAGTCCCCCCGTAGGCACGTTTATATTTAAATTGTGGTCAAGAAATTTACAGGAAATTGTGTGTGTGTGTGTCTGTGTGTTTTGGTGTTTAATTTAAGCCCGTTAGTAGGTGGTCCTATGGTAGTAAAACCTATGGCAAAAGCAAGCAGCAATTCTACTTTTACTCCCAGGATGTGTGGCCAGCGTGATTTTCAAAACTAAACGCAATTTTTTTCCCCCGCCATGCATCTGCAAGAATCAGTCAGCTCCACTCAGTCTACTCTTTAATTTTGTGCTCCCAGTGACAAGCAGTTAAAAGCAAGTCGTCATTTTGTCAGATGTTTCTTTGTAAGTTTGATTACAGGAATGAGAAAATAATGGATCTACTGCAAAGAGAGGAGAGTTTTAGTTCTATGCTTACCTACTTATTAGTGGTCAAAGTGGGGCAGATGTTTTCAATAATGCAACATAAATGCCAAGCCATAAGAGAGGTTTTGCCAAGAATCTGTGGTGAAAGGGACTCTGCTCACACTATCAGTAGGCTCCAATCCACGGTTTAGCTGAGAATTAGGGGACTGTGTGCACTCGTAGGTTTTTTCCCCCTTTGAATGTAAAGTTCTTTGTCTGAACTAAGCACAAATGCATTATGGCAAACTTTAATGTAGGCCCGTCTTTGCTAATCATTTGACACAAAATCTTCTGTTGTGATCACCGAGATTGCCGTGCGTTTTGTAAAAAAGTGTGGAAAATATATATTCTTTTGCTGTAGTTACTCCTGGGAAACATTTCAGCCTTATTAAAAACAAACAAAAAAAATCTAAACCCAAGGAAAGAATTGTTATCATTAACCAGTTCTCTAGTTCCAAGAGAAATGTACAATAACTAATTTTTATGTGATTTTTTTATATGGAAAAAATAAATACAAATATGGGATTTTATTATTATTATTATTATTATTATTATTATTATTATTATTATTATTATTATTATTATTATTTATATTATTATTATTATTATTAAAGTGAAATGACCCAAACCACTAAACTAAGCCCAGATACAAAATTATAGTTTCTAACATAAAAAACAAAAAAAAACCCTAAAACTAAAAAATGACTGAATTCACATTTTTACCCAGTTTTGAGCAGGGAGAAGTCTGAGAAGTCATAGATTTATCAAGCACCACTGAAACAATAGTGTTTTACTATTTTATTATGGTTGTTTTCAAAAACAGTAAATCTGAAAATTCAAGAATAATAAGAAAAACTATTTTTGTATTAAAAATATGATTTTGATTAAAGAGCATGGGTGTACTATCGGATTAACTGTTACAGAACATTGAAAATTGATTTTGGTAATTATAAATGCTGTTAATTTAAGGCAGCTGTGGCACAAACTTCACATTAGGTAGTGCTCTAAAATGCGTTAAACTCTGTAAATGCAAAACTTTTTCTTGTGATGAGAACTTGGACATGTTTTGTATATTTTTTTATTTAAATTATTAAATACTTATAAAAATATAAATAAATATTTATTATATTTTCTTATATTAATTCAAATATAAATAATATTGTTGCATTGGGAATAATCATTGGCCAAATAAGACTTTTGTTTTACATCTTATGAGTATTTTTTCCCATTCTCTAAAATTTAATTTACCCTAGTAAGACATAACTCCTTACATAAATGAATAATCAAACTAGATATTGTTAATTAAGTGAATGTGATCCATCTTAAAAATAAAAGACTCAAAACATATGATACATATTGAAAGTGAATTATATAACACAGCGCTGTTATTTATCTATAATTTGCCAGTAAAGGTACTACAATGCAGCTACTGTTGCAGGAAGTCTTTAAATAAGATCCATACTAAAACCAATTTTCGTACAACATTATAATAGTTGTTGCATTATTAACAATGGAGCAGTTATGGAAATATCCAGCAGCTGACAAACAAGCCTTAATGAACACACCAGAGTCAATGGACAACTTGTTGTGAGCATGTGGGAAATTCCATGGTTGCAAGTCTTAATTATGTGACAATAGATGGGAAGTGGACAGGCATGTGTTTTCTTTTGGTGACCCATGTTTCCCACAAGCAGAACAAAAATGAATTAAAAAAGAGGGGGGGGAGGTCAGTTATACCACACATGAAATTACAAGGCTGCTTTTGCAATGCCATTCCAGTGCTGTTTGTGTATCCTGTGTCTACTTTTTAAAATGCAAAACGAAAACCGTGAAAACAAGCAGATCTTGGAATTGCCTACTGACCATTACTGCGGCGCAATAGTCATGACAGGATTTAGTTTTAAGTCAACTCTTTTCTTTTCTCTGCAGATGGTTTCTGCTCACCAGATTGGGATGGCATTGTTTGTTGGCCCGAAGGGCCTCCTGGAAAAACCGTATCCACTCCATGTCCGGAGTATATCTTTGACTTCAACCATAAAGGTAAGCTTGGCCTTGGATACAGTAAGCAGTTAAATCCCTGAATTTTAAAATGAGTTTGGCTGCACTCTGCAAACTCATTGCAAATCATAACCAGAGCTCCTTCTTTGGTAATTTACACAATTATGCAGCTTTAAATCTGTAATTAAAAATAGACTTTTTTTTGTTGATTTTTAGGATTAGCACACCGTAGGTGTGACAGCAATGGAATATGGGAGCTGGCAGCAGCCAACAGAACATGGGCCGATTATACCGAATGTTCAAAACACCTCCCCGAATACAACCAAAGCTATCAAATGGTAAGATCCATCTGATTTCCATTTACATACTCACTGACACTGTCTCCCACATAAATAATTAACAGCAGCACAAAAGCAAATTGTCACACTTAAGGCATTTAAGAAAAAAATGTACCCCGCAATTATACTTCCTTTGAAATGCGTAACAAATTAACAGCATGACTTCTTATTAATGTGCAATGCAAATAAAGTCTGATCATATTTACTGAAATGTTGAGACGATGATGAGAGGGACATTGAAAGGATAGTCATGTGGTTGCTTTGTGAAAAAATGGCCGTAACTGGCTTTATGTTATAATACAAAGTAAAAACAGTGCCAGATTAGTCTTGAACTGACTCATTCCCTCCTAAATCTAAGACCACTAAGAACCCACCAGACATGGCTCAGTTGAGTTACTTAACAATAATAAGAACCACAGTTGCACAGTTAAGTCATGCAGCTTTATTCATCGACTGTAATGATTTTTGTGCATATTTTCTTGTGAATGCTGTTTGCACTGTTGCACAAATGTTCTCTTGGATTAAGGAAGAACCGATTAGATTTTCATCTCCTGTGAAAACCATTAGTGTGGAGCATTAGCAAACATTTTTACGCTGTTGTAACAGCCATTTTAGGAAGACTTTGCTGCAAATCTTTGATATAACCTCGGCAGCCTCACTGAGGTTAGGTGCAGAAGATAGGTGACAAGATCTGGATCCTCGTGAGGGGTCCAGCTTATCGCAGCGGGTGTTTGATGGGATAGATGTCAGTGCAGGCTAGACCTGTGTGGGCCAGTTATGTCTGACAGCTTATTTCTTTATGAAACCTCACCTGGATCATCGGGTGAGTTATAAATGGAAGAAGGGATTGTTTTCCAGTGCTTCAGGCACAGCAGTTAGAAGTGCAGTATTTTTAATTACTTTAACAGGCTGATGACAGCTTAAATTTCAATGTCACCATGGTGTTATTTTGCACCCATAGTCCCCTTAAAAGGTCAAAACATTTGACAACAGAATAGTACAGCGTAACAGCAAAATACAGAATTATTAATTAAAGGTAGACAACACACAC
>VUQR01019601.1:0-11640 GCA_015108515.1 Hemichromis elongatus
GTAAGCCTTTATTTTCACTTCCTCTTGTTAGGCAGAGTTAAAGATGGATTCAATGGCAGACACACACACATCCAAACAAACTAGTTTTACTGTCAAACAGTTTATTTCAGTGGAAGGGATAATACAAGAGGTCAGGGCTCCGTTCAGTGATGACCAAACGTGCAATGATCGTGTGAGTAGATAACAGGACCGGGGAAGTGCAGAAGTGCCGAGCGCGCACCGGAACGACCTAGGAATTAAAGAATTACACCTTCAGAGAGCGGGGCACGAGGGCTTAATTTACGTTACCAGAGAGAGTTGGAGAGCTTACTTGTTACACGGAATGACAGCGGAGGCAAGTAACTGCTGACCGGTGCGAGAAGAGACTCCAACGTAGATCCTGGTTTGTCCAAAATCCCAAAATGCAGACAGGCAACTAGACAGGCTAGAGCAGAATAAAACATGCAGGGAGAACGAAGTAAACACCTCAGCTCAAAAAAGTGTGAAACATGAGACTGGCTCTGCCTAACACGTTACCACTTGTGGAAGCAACAATACTCCGACGCCAGACGGCCGCAGCACGGCTGTTTAAATGCATCCTCTAATGATGACTGATGCGCTGCAGGCGTACCTGGATGCCACAAGCCACTGCTCCGCCCACCTGTGCCTAAAGAGGAAAACAAAAAACCAAGACAACACACCTGCCCACCGGCTCCTAACATTCAGTCTGTGAGGGAAAAAAAAGAACAAAAACAACCCAGAAAGAGTGTCTATCACCACCCTCAGACATTTACGAAGCCTAAACTCACTTAAAGACATAAACAAAATAAAAATCATAACAACATTACCTAATTTAGATTTGACTGATCGAACCTTCGGGGTGGTGTTGCTGCTGTTTTAAGATACTACCAGATGCAACAGCTGTTTGGCAAAGAGCTACTGGAGCATGCTTATTCTTATTTAACACTCATTTGGTGGGGCATTTCAATTCTTAACATGGGGTTCTACTGTAACATCCTGAAAAGCATGCAGTGGAAACCAGATGAAATGCACTTCCTGCCAGCTTTTCTTCATGCTGTGCATGAAATTGAAAGTTCTCTCGCCAAATAAAAAATATTCCATTACCATCCACCCTTCTTACCAGATTTGTCACCCTGTTACTTTCCAAAAAATATTAAAAATAATAATGATAATAAATAATTGAGGCTTACAGAGCTGGTTAACACAGGAAATCCAGCAGTTGTTACAAAGGCACAGTGATAGAACAGGACTAGAACAGGTCCTAAATTAGCCCACGTGTGATGACCTTGAAAAGATCAAATTTAAATCAGTTAAGGTTTTTGATTGCTCTAGTTGGAGATCTGGTGCTTCAAGACATCAACTCATACAAGCAGGGTTTTTACTGCATGAAAAAAATGGGTTTGCATAGTATGGTTTAAGCTGGAAAACCAGTATAAGTCACTGTGGCAGTGGGGTGTGATTTTCTGGCTCAGCTGTAGGAGGGACGTGGAGGTGTGTGGTTTGGGAGCAGTGCCAGCTGACAAGGGTGTCTTTTCAGCTAATTGTCCTCTCTTCTTATATAGCAGGTGCAGGGATAGAGGCAGACACACAACTGAGGGCTGTGTGCATTCACGAAGTAGAGTAAGGATAAACTGTTTATAGAAAATTTTAATAATAAAGAATTATGTGCGCAAATAACAAACTCGCGCTCATCCTTGCTGAGGTGAACCCGTACTGGAGGGAGCCACTGCAACAGCCACCATCATCTCATAGCGTTTCCCTGTATGCCTAGGAGCTGCTGGTGCCAAATATCACGCCAGCATATGGCTTTCTGTAAATGTGCTGTCATGTCTTACTGTGGCTCTAAAAAGGCACATCCGTGTGAATGACACAAAAAGTCATTTTAAAGGCTTGTCCATTTTGGCACTGTTACATAATCCACACTGCAAAGGTTTCGGGTGTATACGAGTAAAGATAAGTATGCGCTAGAGATGCCAGAGCATGCACACAATTTGTAGCCAGAGAGGAAGAAAAATTTGCATTGATATCATCTAGCTTGCTGTGCGTGTTTATCACAACAGATGCTCTTTTTTTTATTTTTATGAAATTGAACCCAAAGATTTATCTTGCCATATGGCAGTTAGTCAAATGTTTAGACATATCTGCTGCTCTTTTTCCTGCTGGCATGTCCGCCTTTGTGATCCACCTTGGAAAAAACCCTTCAAAGAATTGGAAGTGCTCTGACCTCAGGATTCATCTTATTAAGCCATTAACTAAGAAGTTCTTTAGGATCTTAGGACCTGTTTAGGATTACAGGTCAACTAATCAGAGACTGGCTTATTTTGATGAGACTTACAGAGATAGTTTGTCTAAATATCTTATTGTCAGCTTGAGAAATATGGATAAACCTGCTAAGTATAGTATATCTCATTCGTTCTTTCTTAGCTGTTTGAAATAAATACCATGCAGTGGTCAGGTAGAAACAGTTAGCATGTGCAGACAAGGCCAAGTGATGGGGCTTAACTACACTAAATACATTTCACTAGCAGGGACTACATCGTCAGTGAGACTGAAAGACAAAGACAGATGGAAAAAAAAACGGATCTGGGATTGAGACGGCAAAAATGACAGAAAATCAGACAGATTACCTCCAATTCTATGAAAACACTTTACAGCTCTGCTCATTTTAATTTTATCTTAACTTTTGGGTATTTAAAGCACAATTCGATACTATGGAAATCAGGGAACTGTTATTATCATAATGTTAGATTTTCCTTTTCTGGCATTTCTGCCCTTCAATTTCCTGAGTAGCAAATTCTTCTTTGGTCTTATCATTAGCTGAGCTCTGCTGACTCATTGTAAAGTCACTGATAGAAAAAAATAAATCTTCACTGTGTTAATGTTAACGTTGGATACCTCAGTGTGACACTCTCCTTGATGATTCTGGTGCTTCTGCCCCAGGCAGTGAGTACGGCAGGTTTGTCTGAGAGGGAGGGAGGGGGGAGGGGGATACACAGGCACCATTTCACAGAATGTATTTAGTCAATTTCATAAAGTTGCGATCATCAAATCAAACACAGCTTCCCTCCCTTTCCCCCCTCCAGCTGCAGAGGATTGCAGTATTACATCCATTTGATAGGACACTGGTGTGTATAAATCTGTCTGTCTCAGTTGAATCTTTTTGTTACTCGAGGGGCTTGTTGTACCTTTGTATACTGTAACCGTAAACAAGCCATTTAGTCTTTGGGTTTACTGTAGGATGTGTATTTGTGTGTTATAACAGATGCTAATCTGAAATTTTAAGTTCAATTCAATTCAATGTTATGCTCTCTGGACTCAAGTAAATTCTGAAGAGCACTCTAGTGTTCACTGTTCTGAGTCTGGACCACTTTCATTTAACTGGGTCATGTGACAGCCATGTAATTTAACTAATTCAGGCTGCTCCGCTGAATAAATCCATGTTTTACGTTAAAGGAATGAAAAAGAAGGACGCGATGTTGAATAACTCTATTTTATTTCCAATGAGTGGATTTCTTTTGATTTATGTTTGTTTTTAACAAAATCATCCTTGTCACTTGCAACAGGAATGCATAGAGTCAGGTTGGGCCCCCTTAGGGTGGTCAGCTCCCTCCTCCCTCAGGGGCCCCTTGTTGGCCTGGTTCCCTAAGCAGATGCCTGGCAAGCAAGCAGTACCTCTGCCAAAGCCTCATCAGAAATATTCTCAGTGGAAGGTTGACTGTGAAGAAGCCATTCTTAAGGAAGAGAAACGGGCTGAAGTATGTCAATTTGAACAGGCCCAGTGGGAAGAGCTCTGATGGAGAACACGAATTTGAAATTTATGATTCAAATCCTTGTCATTAAATACAGAGGAGGTCAGTAGAGAGAGACATCAGGAATGTTTACAGCCAAACACGGTGGAGGCTATGTCATGGTTTGGTACTGACTTCCAGTGGTCACGGGGATCTGGGATTTTGATGCACCTTGCAATACTATTTGGAAAACATCTGATTGGCAGCAGCTTATCTCTTAAGCATGACAACAATCCCAAATACACTGCCAATGCAGCAAAAGCATCCCTGGATAGAAGAAACATGTCTGTTTTCAAATGGACTACTTTAATGTGGTGATTTTTAGCTTAGTGGCGGTGCTTTTGAACTTTCCTGGTAAGTGGCTCTTGTGGAAGTAAGTGGAAAGTTTCTTTTGGTCCACCTGTATAAATTACTTTACGAGCTTCACGCAGGTATCTGTTTTTGTTCTTGGACGAGAGGGAGAGCATGATCAGTAACTGATTGTTTTTGTGTTTTCATTGTTTGGCTCTGTGTGGGTTCTGTATGATTCACTACAAACTTTGTACTTAAAAAAAAAAACAAAACATGATGATCACCAACCTCTCCCATTCACTGTAGCCCAGATCAAAATGTCAAAATCTAAATGGAGTGTAGCAATTAATCTGCAGGCTGATGCACCATGTGCTTTAGGGATATCTATACACGTGTACGTGTTTGTTCAAAAGTTGAATGACAATAATTCAGAGCATCTTTAACATATCTGATAAATGTCAGTCCTCTTTGACAGCGGGACAGAGGTTGTGGAGTTGGTGTGCTGTACATTTCTCGTCTCCAATCATATTATTGGGCATATTTCGATTTTTTTGTGTGTTGTGGAACATCCTGTTGTTACTTTGCTTCCTTCATGAGGGCAGCAGTTTCCTTTGTGGTGTTCTTCCATTATTATCATTGATTATTCTATCTTTTGTTTGATTTTTTCTTCTCACAGTAGTCAGATAAACATTGGTGTGATCTGTACATGAGTAGGAAGAGGCCTGAATCTCCTCCTGCAGATAGTTTGTCTTACTGTGGACTAAAGACCATCGGGGTCTCTGGAGGGAAAGTTGACGTGACCCAGGCGTGTTTAACACCACAGTGTTTCTTAAGAAGAGCAGGCTTTGCCACAATAAAAGGACCACCCTACAAGTCAGTCCAGTCTCCTTTATTAGAATACATGATGCAAAGTAGCTTTTGGAGAAGCACAAATATAATTCTGGTCACAGTCAATGAAGTTTCATATCTTATCTTCACAACAATGGCAGGGCTTTAAATAATATCAGCTCTAGCTGATTTGCTGCACAGATGTCTGTTCAGTTCTGAGCATATTGTATTGGAAAGTTTTCTTTAAAGGTCACGCAGATGGGTGAATAATCTACGGGAGGAAGCAAGAAAGAAACTCAAATTCTATTCTATGTAAAGTTATTTGATATCTTTATGTACAGTGCTGAACATGTCCTTTTGTCGTCCGGAAGCAAATATTGGAAGTAATATTAGCAATAACTTGCTGCTACTTATTGTCATTGTTGCTGCTGCTTATATAGGATTGCAGCTGACGGGTAGGAATCTCAGCTCGCCCACGGGGAATTATTATTCTCCCGGTCTGTTGTTGTATCCCTGGTGGGGGTGACAGTATCAAAACACAAGTGCCAAAGCAGTTATGTAGACATTACTCATTAACATAAACCATTCAAAATGTTCATAATATCAGGCACAAACTAAATGCTAAGACATAAATGGAGCTTAGTGTTTGTTGAGACAGTCAACAAATCCCAGACCAGAAGATTTCAATGCCAGCCTCATCAGCTGATGGCTCGGCTGTCTATACATCCATTTGGTTAATCTCATATAGGGTGTTCTATTTAAGCTGCTTTGGCCTGTCTACATCAGCAGCACATTTGCTTTGCATCCCGCCACACCTCATCTAAATGTTAAGCTTAACTAAATTAAAATCAGGTCTGTTGCCACTGATGCCTTTTGCTGCCAAATATAAACTTTTACCAAAATCAATACAAGTCTTGACTGAAAAAAATCTTCCTTTTGCAATAAAATAATCAGGCTTAGCTAATTTTGATTGCTTAATGCTGGCGGTGGACTGGTCGAAGAGTGAGGTGCAGCTCACGGCCAGAGCTGGGTTGCAATAATAACTCAACTGAAAGATTTTTGTTATTGTATGTTATTATTGCGTTTCCACTCAGAGCTGCTAAGACAAAGCTGAGAGTATTCAAGTTCACATCCCAGAGCTCGTTTCTGTCTTTCAGTCGGTGATGTAAACTGATCTCATTGTGTCACAAGTGGTCCGCTCATGCCTTGTGCCACATGCTGCAATGTGGTTATGAATTTCATAGTGAACCGCATTCTGACAATTCAAAGTGTTCTTGCATTGTGTCCCGTCTGCGCTTCCTGAGTCATCCTCTCCAGACCCAGTTTTCAGGGAGCCCTAGCCTTGCTGCAGTGTTTGACTTGAGCCTTGATGTCACTGTCACTGTCCTTTGCTTTGTGAGTCATGCTATCACCCACACAAAATCTACCCTGGACTGGAGTAGATAATAATAAAAATAATGAGATGAATCTTTGTGCAGTTTCTTAAAGCAGTGTATGTGATTGTCAGTTGCCCTTGTGAGATGAACTTTGGTGTAACAAAACACAGGCTCCGTCTCTTTGTCTGCTCGATGACATCAGCTGCTATTTTGGGCACCGCCATCTTTTTTTCTTTTCTCTTAACGTAATCATGTTTATACAAGAGGGCACAATTGGGAAGTCATCAGCTAACGCTATCTCGATAAGCCGGTGAATCGGGAATTTGCTGTGGTAATTGAATGGTAATAAAAAATTACATTTAAATTAATAAATTAAATTAAATAATTGAAGCAACATTCAAATATCAAGTTCTTAAAAACCACAGTAAGTACTTGAGCAACATTAAGTAAAATCCAGCAGCAAGTGATTAAAATCTAGTTCATATTAACATAAAGCCGTACAATATTTTTGGCATGAGCTCATGTGTATACTGTAGATGTATTTTTTAAATAATCTACCTAAATATAGGTAGTGTTAGAAGTGTGACAGCCACCTCACCAGTGCTTAAAAAAACAACATAAACATTTATTTCACATTTCATATTCCCTACATAAACTACCATAATTTGAATCAACAAATACAGACTGATTACTGACTAATAAATAGACATCACAGGCATCTATAGCCCACATGTATTACACCGATAGTCTTACTTGAGCCTCTCGTTATTTCTTTATATTTTTCTAGGAAAATCTAGCAAAATTCCAAAAACGTGTCTAAATAAAACTAAAACAGTGTTTGATTATTTTTCAAAAAGTTTTAGAGAGACAAAATATTTGGTATGGCCACGTTTTTTCCCTAACATAGCCTGAACTCGGACTTTCAGGCTTTGCAGGAGCTTTCTTGTAATTGCATTACGCAGGCTTCAGAAACAGCTTTCCAGACTTCTTGAAGGACATTCAAAGCTCTTCTTTAGACGTTGGCTGGTTTTTATTCTGTTCTCTGTCAATATAATTCCACACTAATTCAATAATTATGAGATTTGTGTTTTGGGGAGGCCAATCCATGGTAGGTACATTAGATAAGTGAAGAACTTTGCCACGTGTTTGGGTAATGGCTCTTTGGGAATCACCGTGTTGATCACACTGTGTTATCTGTTTCTGTGCTTTGCAGATTTAACTAAAGGACAAAATAACAAATTAATTTCTTTGCATCAGGCTGTAATCAAGTAATAAAAGGTCTAAAGATACAAATATTAATTCAAAAAATGTGTCTTTGCTAAGTTGTCTGTTATTTGGTGACAAAACTCTGGTTTATCCAGTGTGCACCCATTCATAGGTCAGTGTTAACGATTGATTTAAAAAATAAATACTGGAAAGACTGGGCTGAACGGCAAAGAAAGACAAACACAGTCCCTGGCTCCTTGGAAGCACAACATGAGTGAAACTTTATTTTTCTTCCTGTGTGGGCTTTAACGTTATGCTACTTCCCTAAAGTGTCATCCAAACTTTGAAATCCTCTGCCTTGCAGTGTTTTTTAGTTCAACTAAATGTTTAATAATGCATCGAGTAGCCTTAAGTCAATTTAAATGGGTGAGTTACATAAAAATTAACCCCCCACACAGTTGTTTTTCAGAGGAAAATTAGCTTTAGAGGCCAAAATCTTTTTTTAAACCAGTTTGTGAAGTAGTTTAGCTGGGCACCTTAAAATGGCTGTCTATGGGGACTCATGTGGATAAAATAACAGTTTAACTGTTAAATACCACCTTTATTTTTCAGGTTTATGTTACCCCAAAAAAGCCAGACTGTTTACTAGTCCATACATCATCAATTAATAAATTCATAAATAAATATTATTATTATTATTTTTCATTTATTTATTTTTTAGTCTAACAATCCAAACACATTTACCTGCAAACACTGTGGCGTGTTTACCACCGCCATTATCTGATGATCAGCTGATCATTCAAACATAAACTTGAAAGCAATAAAATAAAACAACAAATAAAATGGAAAAACTAACCAATAACATATAAAATATTTAATATTACAGAACACACATCCCACAAATACATAAAACCAAACACATTTGATATCTTACTGTTTGCAGTTATTATAAGCTTGCCTGGAGTTTTTATCTGCTGTGTGTTATTTGACCTGTGACAGTCAGAAAATACAAAAACATTATCAGAAATGTAACTACCTAAAAAACTGTTTGCTGTAATTCAGGATATTAGGGACAATATAAGATATAAATTAAAACTCATTCTGCACATCAGTAAACTTTTTTTCTGTTTTTTTTTTTTCCTTAACGAAAAACATTTTTGGACTAATGGTGATATAAAACATGTCAAGTCTGAGAAATTATGAAAAATATTTTTACTTTTTCCTGACATTTCATTGATAGCATCAATATGTGGATTAACCCTGAGAGAACTGAATGATCCTTTTTGTTTCTCTGCCGCTTTTACTCCTCCCCGCCTGTCAGCTCTGGCACTGCTAAACGACACATGAATTAATGTAAATTATGATAAAAATGAATAAATAAAGAAAATGGAAAAAAAATATGTATATAAAGAAATATATTGGGTACAACAAGATACTTATTTTTGGAGAGAAATGTTCATAATTTGTTTTTTGTAAGTGTCTTTGTTTGTGTTTTGAAAATATATAAGTATTGTGCAAGCACAGGGTTACAGGTTAGCAGGTGTCAACCTGGAAACAATCAGTTGTCATTTTTAAAGCAACCATAGCGCATCAGGATGGTGATAACACTGCTATAAATCTGCTATCAATATGCAATTAAATGGGATTAGATTACATAGAATTACATCACAAATCTGCTACTGTCTACACATTAAAGAAAACTTCACATTACTTACATTCAGTATCCGGTCAGCGTCTCATAGATTTAAGGTAGAAATTTGGAAATTCCTCCAAAAAGAGTTTTGGAGGATAGTGATTTAACACTATTTGAAATGACGATGCGCTTAGCAAACCGATACAGGAATATAACCACTACAACCTATCAACTAATTAATTGGAGATGTGATGGAAACTTCTCTTTTTCTATAAATTAAACGGCCATTAATTATAAACTCTCGCTAATCTTTGAGTGATTCCAGTCAGTCGAAGTCACACCATGATCGTCTGGAGACAGGTCGCTTCCCACTGGGCAACTTATGCAATCCCCTGCAATCCTCACAATAACTAGCAGGTGTCTGCTAGTCGCAAGGAGCTTTTCATCCTCTTTTCACTCTAGTGTGACTGTGATTAGGAGAAACAGTTTTGAACACTGTGTACCTGTTACAGGTAACAAACAAAAGGCAAGGATCTGTGTAAGATGGTGGTGGGTTAGGGGTGGGGGTGTATGCACACCACAGAAGTTTTTAACCACATCTGACAAGATGTCCTAAAACAGTTTGGATTGCTGCAGAGTTTCTTGTTGTGATCAGCCTCATTTGTCTCCTCCTTCAGGCAATAAACTGTTCTGACTCAAATATACCTCAGATAAGAAGATTAAATGGCTGACCAGCTCTGAATACTTGCTTAGCACAGCATTATAGGCATGTTTCAGTGTCAGCAAAAACACAGAGATTAGCACTAATAACTATACTTACAGAAAGACCATTTTGTCTGCCCTTTGGTTTGTACTTAGTTGGAGGCTGTTTTCCAAACTCTGCAAACTGTTGACTGAGAGGATGAAACCCCATTGATAGACAGGACAATTCTGTAATGCAGGAAGACTTATTTGCATAGCCTAGATAATTTTTTGTTGGCCTATAAATGTATTCTGTTTGTGGATGTAAACAAACCCAAATTCCCCATAATAATGCTCTAATTTCATGCTACACAGCTCAGGTGTATATGTATTAAAACCAGGTAACCTTCAAGCACTGCAGCCTGAAAAACAGCTTTAATCATCCAAAGAGCTCACTTATTTTAGAAAAATGTCACAAGGTGATATTAATATATTTAATATTACCTCATGGCATTTTCGATATTAAATATCTCCAAGACAACAAAGACTCAGATGTATTGCCTTTTATCTTCTGAGAAAGGGGGGGACCTTTTTTTTCTAATTTATCTGGTTATAAAATAGTATTTTTTTTTTTTTAAATTTACAAATAAAGTAATCAACCTATTTCAAAACAAATACTTATTCGAGCTTCAAATTTTCAATTTAGAGCATCTATTGCCTTTACTTTTCATTTTTATCAGTCATTAAAATCTTAACAGTTAGGACTAATGGTCTGATGAAAGCCACCCAGGGTACTGTTAAATTTTTCAAAATATTAAATTGTAGCACCCAGTAATGTTATTATTTCTTTAAAAAATGTAATTAAATCTGTGCATGATTTGATTAAAATCTATGCAAAACCAAAATTTTATATATTGATCAATAATTAAATAAAATCTTGATTGATAACTCTAATAAGATTTTCTGGTATTAAAATTTTGCACTAGCTCATGCCAGCAGTTGAATTAAGTCTAGTTTCACCATTATTATGGTGAAAAAACAGAAAATATCCAGAGGGAGGCGATTCTTTGGGTGAAAAATCGCTTTGTTGATGCCATAGGAGAATGGTCAGACTGCTTTAAGGTGATAAGAATGCAGCAGTAACTTAAATAAAGCCTTGTTACCACCAAAGCATGTAGAAGAGCCACCGGTTGAACACCATACCAGGTGCCACTCTGGTCAACTAAGAACTAGAAACTGAGACTACGTCCACACTAGTCCGGATCTTTTGGAAAATGGAGCTTTCGTGGAAAAACGATCCACACTATCGTTTTGAGTCGTTTTTCACACCTTTGCGCGTCCAGTACCGCGCATGCGTGAAATGTTAGACGAGCCGACCTGCTTGTTGTTTATTTACTTTCCGGCTCTTTAAAACGAGCGGCGAAATGGCGAGACAAAGCACCGAATGTGTCAAAGTGAATGATGATGAGGTGGAGCTGTTGCTCCGAGTCACAAATGAGTTCATATTAATCTTCAACACGGCCACTAAAAACTTATTGACTGAAACGGTCAAATGGTGGAGAGTCCCATATTTAAGCCTTGTGGGAGTGTCCCTAATCACAGAGTCGAGGTGTGAAAATGGGTGTGGGTCTCAATCAGCCATGGTTTCAGGTGAGCTTAGTGTGAAACCTGGCCCCATCCTATCATGTGATTTCCAGAGGTTAGATGGCCCAGGATGTGAGTGGGTGTTAAGGCGTCAGGGAAGGGATCTCAAAACTGGATTATAGATGGCAGACAGTTGGTGTCATAAACCACACCTCTGTTCAAAGATGGCCGTTCACAGTGGACATAGATAGCT